>PVKA01035316.1:0-22720 GCA_004027165.1 Ctenomys sociabilis
AGCTGAGAGAGAGAGAGAGAGAGAGAGAGAGAGAGAGAGAGACAGAGAGGAAAAGCATAAAAAGTATTGTGGACATATATATTTGAAATCAAGTACCAAAAAATGCTTTGAAGGTATTTGCTCTCCTTCGAAACTCAGCCAGTAGCCGGGCATGGCGGCGCATGCTTGTAATCCCAGCACTAGGGAGGCTGAGGCAGGAGGATTGCTGTGAGTTTGAGACAAGCCTGAGCTACAAAATGAGCTTAAGGCCAACCTGAACTGCATAGTGAGACCCTGTCTCAAAAAAGACAAAAAAAAAAAAGAAACTCAGCCAGTAAATGAAGAGTTAATTCATGTACTATATAAACTGATAATATGTGTCGTTTGAGCATCTAGTATATAATTGAAAGACAATATGGAAGCAGCACTATGGATCTCATCTTCCTCTCTCTCCCAGTCTTATGGGAAAACTACAATATCAAGTGATCTTATAGTTACAAATAACCAAATAACTAGTCTTCTCCATTGATGTATAACTCAAAAGTAATAGCTCTCATTTCCAAGCCAAGTTTTGGCCATCTAGTTCACTATATTTTTCTCTCATTCAATAGCAAATATAAGGCTCAGCAGAATAAGCACCTGCCTGGAAAGCACAAGGTCCTTTACTCCCCAGTCCAAACAGAAAGAAAAAAGAATAGAAAATATAGGAATTGTGAGTTTATAAGGTAGAACTCTAAAAGAAAACGATCTACACCACTTTGATTTGTTAGTATTGATTGTCTGCCAGTCCACAAGTAGGATACTTGCTTTCCTTGGTCAGTCAGGTGAATCAGTTCATCTTTATCAGAAGGACAAATTGTCAAACTGGGAAGTAAATCTAAATTATTAAAGTATGCCAATAAATGAAAGGAACAAGCAAATATCTCCTGCATTAAAAATAAAAGAGGAAGAATTTGGGAAATATTTAGCTAAGTTATATAATTTTGTCATTTAGAGAATCTAACATAAAAGGAATAAACTAATAGGAAAAGTTGAATTTTTAGGATATACTTATTTTCCCTCAGCATAGTGAACTGGAGATTGATTGAAATTGCCATTTGTGACACTTCCATGCTCTTCCCTATTATGATAACTTGTGTCCTATGGATTGCAGAATTTCCTTTAGTCTTGTTTAATTTTTCTATTCTTTTCTTTACGGTATTGGAAGATGAAACTCATTGAGCTGCTACATGGCCCTTTTAGTTTTATTTCATTATTTAATATTAAGTTTATTTTTAATTTTATTTTTTAATAATTTTATTAAGAAATAAATAGCAATGAGACAGTTTCAAAACCAATTAGTAGGACAGTTTCAGTAATTAATACATATTTTTGTCTTAGTGGGTATTCATTGTACAAGATGCAGACATGATATCCTATCAAACACTAGAACTACAATTGGAAACACTAATAATGGGTAGTGATATTTAGCATTTGAAAACTTACAGGATCCACATATACAAAGTTTGAATTCATGCCAATGTGCCTGGCTTAAGTCTGGCTGCTGTACTCAGCTTCTTCCTGCTACAGCCTGTGGAACTGAACTGGCTGTGCCAGTCTGGCAAGATGTTCTGCTCCTGGATTACCTGGGCAGTTGGCCCCAGTCTTCAGCAGGTACTTCAGCTGGAGAGTTTCACACCAGGCCTGTATTCTGGGCCTTGGCTGATTCTGGAGGGGTCCAGGGGGTGCAGTAAAGCACAAGTTCTCCCACACACATGAAGGGCCTGGGCTGTGTCTGGAGGGCATATCTATTATATTTCATCCAATGGCTCCTCCTTCTTTCTCATCTCTTCTATTTTGTATGAGTTCCTTCTTTAGAAGTGCTCTGTAATTCTTTCATTATATTTATCATTTCTTTTATTTTTTACTTGGGAGAGTATTTCTGATCTGATTTGTTATATACTCTTTTGCAGTTGTTTCTTTACTTCAGATGCTATTATTTCAGAGATTGCACATGTGTGGCTTCCAATTTTTTCAAAGCTAATGTCTCTTACATTTGTCCTATATGGGCTCAGGGCCTGAGAATGTGTTTTGTTCCTTCTCTTTGTCATTTTCTATTCCAGACAGAACTCTTTATTTTGATTTCTGTGATGCTTTCTGTGAATTTTTGGTAATAGTTAGCTATATTCCTGTCATCAGAGCCTCTGTAATGAGTCAGTTCTTTACATATCTCTTCTGTGTCAGACATTCTTGTTCTTGTGTGTCCCAAGTTTTTGTCTTCTCTGTTGAGAGCAAGATATTGGTTTCTTTGTCAGTGTACTCTGTCCTTCATTGCAGACCCTTGGCGAGGTTATTATCCAAACATCTCCCAATATTATTACCTCAAAAACTACGTATGCTTAAGGCACATATGTTTTTCTATTTTCAGTAATACAATTACTAGCACTAATAATAGCTAGTTAGATTAAGTAATTGACAAACTTTTGTAGCTAATGAGTTTATATTTTAGACCATAGGAGCAAATATTATAGCTTTATACCCAAGTAGATATTAAATTTAGAATTTGCATTTAAATTAGTTCCCCAAGTTCTATTTGGTCATCCCCCCTTGATGTATCTGGAGACTTCCCGGCAGACTAGTAGTACCTTTGGCACTTGTCTTGAGAGGATGCTCCCACAGATCTAGGTCTTTGATTAATTGGGCCTAGCAATATGACTCGGCTCACAGGTTGGGATATACCAAGCTTGCAATCACCCAGCTGCTTCTGGCTGTTGTCCAACTGTTGTGCTCCACCTCTTCCAGCTCTGGCCTGTAGAAATGAAAGCACTCTGCTCCACTGTCTAGATGTTCTGCTCCTCATTTGTCTCACGTGGCCTATCACTTAGCCCCTTCCCAGGTAGTTCCACTGCAGGGTCCCATACCGCACCTTTGTGATGAAATTCTGCCAAACTTCAATCTGGGCCTCTGCTATGGAATTCCCCTCTGCTCCATCCCAAACAAACTGGCCCTCTTGGCTGTGGGGCTATGTTCTACCTGGTCCCAAACAAACCAGGCCTCTCTCATCTGTAGCTTAATTTTGGATCAATTTACTGCAGAATGAAGAACTCTAGTTCAATTCATTTCTAGTTAATTGAATTCCAAATGAACTGGTTCAAAATTATATAATTCTAGATCAATTTAGCTGAATTGACTGCAGACTGAGTTATTATATATTTATAGTAAATGAACATATTTTATTTTATTTTTTGTTATTTTTTTCCATAATTTTATTGAAAAACAAATTGCAATGAGACAGTTTCAAATCAAATTAGTAGGACAGTTTCAATCATTAATACACTACATATTGTTTTCTTAGTGGTTAATTGTTGTACATGATGCAGACATGATATTCTATTTACAAACACGATTAGAGCGGATCCCTCTATGCATTGAATTAAGAGAATGTAGTTGTACATCTGTCTTAACTATTCTGAATATACAGATACAAAATAGTCACTCGTGTGTATCCCCTTTTTTTATTCAGTTTTGTCATTTAAATATTATAGGTGTGTGAATTCAGGCAAATATTCCAAAATAGTCCAGTAGTCCGTAATAGTAGTGGGTTTTCTGAATGTCTGACAATGTCAGAAGATATTGACTCGAGTCTTTTACAGTTCAGCATAGTAATATGGCTTTACCTCTTTTTTTCTTTATTTTTTGGCTTTACTTCTTATACTTTGGTTTTATACTTTTCTGCTGGATGGTTAAGACCAAGATAAAGCAAGACATATGTATCTATAGTTGTAGCTTTTGTATTTTGTAAGGTCAGTCAAATCCCCTCAGGATTTATCTTGAGACCCTGTACCGCAGTTTGTAGATCCTTTGTCTATGTCAGCCATGTGGATGAGTCAAGGCCATTTCTTGACCAATTTGCTCTCTGTGAAAGCCTGAAAGTTTTCTTTCCATGTGATTCTCCTTAGGCACGCTCTACATCATCGATCACTTTCCTCTTTGACCCCATAATCTCCTTGTTCAGAAAATTTGGGACACAACTGAGTTGCATGATGTTACATTACATACAGGTTCTTTCTCATATGTCCTGAGTCTTAATTGACCTTGAAAGGCTAGGGACAAAATGTTGACTGTACTTGCGGTCCTGTTTTTCTTTCTACTGGTCTGCAAACATAGGTTGTTAATACTCCATAAGAGAAGCTTATTGTCATTACCATCCAACCTAGGCTGTTGGGCTTAACCCCACTATCTGTCTGAATATCAAAAATCTTAGGCTTAATGTGAAACAGGTATTTTTCATCAAGTATTGATATGTTAAACTTTAAGTCCCAACAAAATGTAACATCAAAAAATTAAAATGTATTTTCAAAATAGGAATAAACAATTATGTATCCTTACACATAAGTTTAGAAATCTAACCACAACACTCCTTTTCCTGTCTCCTGTCTTCATTCACCACACCCCTCCTTTTTAAACAAACATCTACCCAAGAGACAGTACAGCAGCAACTGCGGTGTCATGACAAGCAGCACGTGTTCAGAAGACCAGAATGACAGGCACTCCAAACATGAATCTACTACTTACTACAAATTGCCATCTTCAGTGCAGTTGCTTAGTTCACAGGTATCAGCATATATAGTTAGTCAGGGTGAGACTCCTTCCATTTAAGTGCTAGATTCGAAAATCTAAAGATTCTCAGGATCAGTGCCTCATCCATCTCATACATATAACTGTATGGCTTTGCCTCTGTCATGTTTCCTAGCACTCCTTGCTCTCTCTTCGTATTCTAGTCTTCAAGTTCTTGCTTTCCTTTTAATTGTGTTATACCTTTCTATTTGTAATTCTACTTATGCGTTCTTATACAAGGGAGACTGTATGAAAATATGAAGGCTTCAAGTTTATCATTTTTTATAGCTGAGTAATACTCCATTGTCTAAAAATAGATGAAAATATTTTAAAGGAATGAATTCTAGAATGTCATTCAAGAATAATTTTTACTGTAGCAATTTAGAGCAATTCCCATATAGTTTCAGCTCAGTTTGAGTTTAGATAATTGCATCCATATGAATTGTTACCAAAATAATTTTAGATGAATTGATTACAGACTAAATGAATCAAGATTACATTGAATCTATATCCATTTTAAATTAAATTGATCTTGAATTGATCCTTGGTGAGTTCTAGATTAATTCTACATTAACTGTTTCTGAATAAATGGCTAATAAATTAATTCAGGATGTACTGATCCTAAATGAGTTCATTCTAGATTATCTGATTCTGAATTAATTTGATTTTAGATGAGTTACTTTTGATGAATTGATTCTAGATTATTCTAGATGATTAGTGGTAACTTAATTTGATTGTAGATTAATTGACTAATGATGACTTGTTTCTACATTAACTCTAGCTTAACGGATTTAGATTGATTCTATATAAAATCTATATATTTCAGCGTTTTCAATTTGACTCTTGATTAATTAAATGTAGACAAATTGGGTCTATTTTAATTGAATCTAATGAATTTCATTGCAGATGAATTGATCTTGATGCACTAATCTGAATTACTTCTACATAAATTATTAATTGATCTTAGATTAAATCTATATAATTCAATGTTTTATAATTGTTTCTAAACTGAGTATAATTTGACTCTAAATTAATTTGATTCTAGGTGAATTGGTCCAGATGATTTGCTTCTGAACTACTTCTAGATAAATTATTAATTCATTTAAATTAATCTACATGAATTTATATTCTCAACTAATGGATTGTCAGTTAATTGATTCTACACTAATTAATTCCCCATTTAATTGCCAAATATAATAGTAGAACTGTGTACAAATTCAACAATTAAAAAAATTATCTTCTTATACTCAAATAACAAACTCGTTGAGCACAAAATTAGGCAATAGTCCTTTTTACAATAAGCATTTAAAACTAGTATACTATGAAAAAGGATATCTAACTGTATCCGAAGATGGATATATACTCATTGTTAGTCCACAGGAAGAAATATGGTGAAAATATAATAATTTTAAATTTTTCTTGTTTTTACTGTAACTCTTAAGCTTTATTTAAATAACCTTCAGTGATAACAGAACAGACCAATTATTACCACTTCTTCATAATACCAATAAGCCAAGCCAGGGAGGGCAAGCACACCTGCAGGCAGCTTCCAGCCTGTGCGGAGGGTGGAATCTCAAGGGAGGCGGCCCCGGCCCACTGCTGGAGGAGTACCCACAATGGAGCCAGTGTTCTTGATGGTCTTGTCAATGGACATGATTAAGCATGCAGCTTCAGAGGCTGCTATCAGGGCACTGATCTGCACCATAGCTGGCTCCCACATGAACGCTTTGAAGTTATCAGTAATATCCTCATTGTTGACGTCCACCCGATACCACATACTACCCTGGGCATGCTGAACCCATAGTTTGTTCAGGATTTTTTTGGCATCAAATCCATAATTTTCACATAGCTGGCATAGAAGAATCTCCGAAGCCTTAGCATATTCCCTATCAGTAGCTGCTGTTTTCTGGGGATAGTCCTTAAGTAATCCCAAAGGTACTTAGAGAGCTATATCTCAGTGGCTCCACCATCCCACCAGTCACCACTAAATCATTCTTGATGGCCCTCCTAACAATCATGATGGAGTCATGCAGAGACCCTTCTGCCTCCTCCATGAATTGTTCAGCTCCGCTGCGGAGAATGAAAGTACAAGTCTTGTCTTTGAGAAAGCCAGTGAAGAAATTGTAACTTTCACCTCCAATCTGGGTCTCTTCAAACAGTTGGCAGCAGCCCAGCATATCTGCTGATAGAGCACTCACGCTGGTCTGGATTGAGCCTCTACAGGCCATCATTGTCCTCTTCAAATCCTCCTCAGGCACATGGCCAGCACAGAACATGTCCCTATCAGCAAAGTACTGGGTGGCCACATCCCCAATAAGGAGTTTAGACAAAATAACTTTGGCTCTAGAATTATAGATCTTCTCTAACTTGTCATACAGAAGGTTCCACTCAGCATCAACAATTGCCTATTAAACCTCTATTATAACATGAACTCTGATTTTGGCATTTTCTTTCACAGTTTTCAGCCCAGGTTCAAAATTTAATAAGGCAATTGTGGGATTATTGTACTTTTTAGGTCGCATTTCAAATCCATCTTAAGAGAAAGTGTTTCTTTGTTTTTTTCAGAACCGGGAATTCAATTCAGGCCCTTGTACTTCCCAGAGAAGTACTCATTCCACTGAGCCACCTCCCTGACCCCAAGAGAAAGTCTTGAATGCAACACCAGCCACCAGCTGAGACTCCTCTAGGGATCCAACCTATACCTTCTGGATTCCAATCATCTTTAAGCTACAGCAAATTATCGAGCAGAATCACAGCACCATCACCATCTTAGCAAAGAAGGCTTTCTGCTGGGAGATCAGCCTGGAGCTCAGAGCCCTCATGGTACACTTCTCCAGCAGCTTCCTCTGTTCCACTTTATCCTGCTTCTTCATGATCACAGTGATATCCTTGATCTTGCTAGTTGCCAATTGTGTAGCTGTGCAGAAAGCTTGTATGATAATCTGAGGATACAAAACTTTCTCCATGTGGGGCTTAACCTGCTTCCAAAACTCTGCAGCCAGCAGTGTTACAGAGGTGGTGCCATCACCAGTCGCATCATCCTGAGATTTGGCAATGTGCACTAAAGCTTTTGCTGTAGGATGGATGACTTTGAAAAGTACCAACATTGTGGCCCCATCATTAGAAATTGTTGCTTTACCTTGGCCATCTGCAATAAGCTTGCCCATGCCATGGGGACCTAGGGAGGTTCTTACAGCCTCAGCAATCATTTGGCAGGCAATAATGTTACTCACAAGCTAAGGGATGCCTCCCCTCTTTCAACAGTATAACTGGTATGGGCACCATTTTGACAACTTCTTCAGAGGCTCACTACACTGTTCTCCAAGTTCCGTCTGCCCAGATAGCCCACAATGCTCCATGCCAAAGAAAGAAATTTTAAAATTATTACACAGGTTTAATGAAATCCTCACAAATATTCCAATAGCATATTTTACAATATTAGAGGAAATAATATTAAAATTCACATGGATCTAGAAAAGCAAAAGGCATACTGGACAAAAAAGGCAAGTTGGGTGCACCATAATTTCTGACTTGAAATTATATTATAAAGCTACTGTAATAAAATTAGCATGGTACCAGAAAAAATATTCAAAGATCAATTGAGCAGATTTGAAGATTAAGAAGCAACTCGAGACACACTTACTGAACTTATCTTTAACAAAAGAGCCAAAGAACTTCACTGAAAGGATATCTTCCTCTTTAACAAATTATACTCGTAGAATTGGCTTTACACATGATGAAGATAAAAATGAGTACCATACCTCTCTCCATACACTAAACTATTACTAAAGCAATCAAATATCTAAATATTAAAACAGAGACACTAAATTTGCTTAAAGATAGAATAGGTAAGATTTCTTGAAGACACAAGTATGTGCAAGACTTTAAAAACAAAACCCTGATAACATGGGAAATATTTCAAAGAATCAACAAATGGCATCTCATGTTATTAAGCTTTTCCATAGCAAAAAGACTCATTTACAGAGTGAACAGACAACCTATAATGTGTAGAAAAATTTTGCCACCAGTTCCTCTGATAAAGAAATAATCCATAAAGTATAGAAACAACTTAGAAATTCAGAGTCCCCAAATGTAAAGACCCAGTTAAAAATGAGGATCTTAAATGAAGATACTTCTCAGATAAAGTAAAATATGACAAATAAACATATGTGAAAGTGTTCTGTATCATTGGTCGTTTAAGAGATGCTAATTAAAACAATACCAAAATTCCATTTTATTCAAGTAAGAATATCAAGAAATTCAATAAGAAATGCTTGAGAGGGGCCAGGTAAATGGCTCAGTGGAGTAAGTGCTTCCCTAGCAAGCACAGGGACCTGAGTTCAATCCCCAGCTCTGCCAAAAAAAAAAAAAAAAAAAAAAAAAAAAAGAAGAAGACTATGGCAAAAAGAAGATCCTTATCCACTGTTTGTAGGTGTGTAGACTGGTGTGACCCCTGTGGAAATCAGTGTGTAAATTTCTCACATATCTAAACCTAGAGGTTTCACTAGACTGACCTTTTCCTTTTCTTTTCTTTGTATCTTTTTGAAAGAATTAAGGCATTTTATTAGTGATATAAGCACAACCATATTGTGGCACAATCTATTATAGCTAAATGTGGTAAACACCTCAAATGCCCATCTACTAGTGAGTATATAAAACTGGTGCCATTTTATACAGTGGAGTACTATTGTACCATAAAGAAGGGTAAGCTTGAGTCATTCTAACATAAGTGGATATAACTTGAGACCATACCCTTAAGTGTAGTAAATCAGACACATACATATAAATATTACATTGATGGTATGGCTTCAAAAACCAGAAGTATAAATCAGAACCATAATGTATAATAGATATTGGGAAATGGGAAGAAAATGTTCAACTGAGAGAGTAAACACAGATAGGGGAAGGAAATAAGGGACAAGAAAAAAGAATGAGGCAGAAAGTACTAATTATTGAATCTTTGATGTAATTCAGGTATAAAAAATAAGATACGTAAACAGATACACTCTCTTAATTTACTGATAAGAGACATACAGTATAATAATGTCTGTAAGTATAATATCATGTATGCACCTTCTATGAGACCAAAACATTATGAAATGTTTGCAATGTATTAATTTATCAAATCCATCTTGTCAAGGTATCTTAAAACTGTCTCATTGATATTTGTACCTCAATAAAATAAAAATAAAAAGAATGGAAGTATAAAGAGTAAATAAAACCATAGTAAATAGAGAAGGGTCAAGGGGGCTCAAGGGAGAGGCAGGAATAGGAAAGAAAGAAGAAAGATATACTATATACAAGTACAAATTCTCTATTGTGAATGTTATCACTATTTATATATAAAAAATAAAAAAAGTAAGTGAAATAAGCATGCTAAGGTTCATGAATGAGGACCAATGGACGCCATTGAAAAAATAAGCTCTATATTATCTAGTTCTGGAAATAGTTCTTGGAACCCTCAGTGGTGGAGAATCAACATCGTTCTTCCACATATAATTCCACATGTAATCCAAATCAAAGACAGAAAGGTGACAGGTTCCTATAGAAAGGTGTGGAATTACAATGTTAATTAATTCCATAGTAATTAAGCCTGAGGCACCAAAATTATTGAAGGCTAAGATCACCAATAGTACCTGAAGGACCACTTACTACATAAGCTAATAAACCACAAATACTCAGCTCCTAAACTATTATTATTAATGAAAGTGTATGGAAAAGGACTTCAGCTAGAGATGACATCTTATTACATTGTCTAGCTTCTTGTGGAGGTAAATACCATGGTATAAAGTGTAAATTGAGGTGTACAAAATGATGTGTCCTATCTCCTGTCTGTTCCCAAAGTAAAATTTTTCTTAGTGAGAAATGAAGGCTCATCACAACATACAAAAGACCTTATGAACCTAGTTTACGCTGCAATTCTTGGGAACCTCTAGGTGGGGAAGATGGAAGTGGTACTTTCATAGTTCCTCTTCATTTTTCTCAGGAGATATAAGTTTAGTTTTATGTGAACAGCTTTCTGTTACAGCAAAGGAAGTGGCACTGGTCTCATTAGATACCAATTTAATGAAATCTCTTGTTGCAAAATGATGGCACCAAGTTCTTTAGATCTGAAGTGGTATGTTATAAAGAACCCAACCATGACTCTTCCATGTGATCTTTGAGTGGTTTGCAGTATTCCAAGAAGTATTCTTACTTCATTTTCAGGACTTTGGGGAGAAAGAAACCTAAATCACAGGAGACCTGTGAAGACTTAGAGCACTATTTTTAAAAGTTTCTCTATAGCAGCTATAATCACATCAGAGCCACTATAGCTTAGTATACCAGCTGAGAATACTGACATCCTTGCATTCTCATGTAGCTAGTGATTCTTTATTCACATTTTGTCCACACTGCTATGTACTTCCAATAATAGACTAAATATTTGTCAGTATTAGGGAAATCCACAATATATGTGATGAAGACCTTCACTTATGCAGAAAGAACACTGGTTACAGAAGAGAACTTTCCCTCATTCTGTCTGCTGGAGTATGGCATCCTCAAGGAGGCTACTGGGGTTGAAGTGCCCACTAATCCTAAAGTTCTTCAGGATTCTTTATTCTCTTCAAGGAAATATGAGTAAGATTCTAGTATCCAAGAAAAGGACAATATCTCACAGGCTATGTCAGACGCCTGGAATGTGCCTATTGATGTTATGCATGAGAAAGAGACATTGTTGGTAAATTTCATACTGATTAAGTATCAAATGAAATAACCAATAACAAAGGCAAACTTGTTGAAGTTTATTATGCAAAGGAATGAATGTGTTCTCAATTCCCTGAGAACCTCCTCTAGGCCTCTGAGCACATGGACATAGTTTTGGGCAGTAAATCCCATCAATTACTGCTAAGGTAGTGCATTTGTCAAACTGGACCTGAGCACTTATCACATGGGCATTGACGAAAAAAGAATACCCAACAGCAGTATCTTGATAGTATTTATCCTAGGTCTGATATTAATGAAGGGAATTAATTCCACTAAAGTTGAGGTCTAAAAGCTGGGCGTGGTGGCGCGGGCCTGTAATCCCAGCACTCGGGAGGCTGAGACAGGATGATTGTTGTGAGTTCGAGACCAGCCTGAGCTACAAAGTGAGTTTAAGTCCAGTCTGTAATACATAGTGAGACCCTGTCTCAAAAAGACCAAAAAAAGAAAAAAAAAAAAAGAAAAGAAAAGAAAGAAAGAAAAAAGTTAAGGTCTAAGAAGTACCAGATCTAACAGTGATATATTCTAAGGATTCATTTCAGGTTGAGAAGCACAGGAAGTGTACCACAGAAGATTTTTTCAAGGAAAAGTACCTGGAGTATTAACAAGTGGCCAACAGTGATCTTGTGTAATATGAATTGTTGTGGGGCTCAATTATCAGCAAGATAATATGAAAGTCTAGGAATTTTTGGCCAGGGTTGAGGGGATTAACCAAAGTACTTTTCCACCTCTGTATGAGGAAGCTGTGCCACAAGAGATAGCACATGAAATAATTTCTTTTAGGGTTTCTTTCAGTTCCAGAGTGTTGTTTGCCACAGGCAGTAGATTCTTCTTTATCTGATCAACTCAGAAATAGATTGCTGATATATTATTCTAAAAAAGTATTTAGTGTTGAAAAACAGTAGATTCTTAATTGGTCTGGAGGGAAAACAGATTATATCTTCTAGTTCTTGTTTGATATATGCAACTTGACTTTTTGCAAGTTGTATTATGCATATATCATTTTATTTAAAAGAAGTTTAATTTGTTTCAAAATTTCCATGTTTCAAGTGATATAGCTTGTGCCAATATTATTTATTATTATAAAAATTATAGTTATATTGTACAACTATCTGGGAAAACATTCATGTCTATTGTGACCTGAAATAAGAAAAAACTGTTTTGATAAGTTCTCATCATTAAGATACTCATGCTCAAGAAATAGTGAAAAACAAAAATGGTCAATTTTTATATATTATATACCTTTTATATACATCTTGTTTAAAAGTAGATGTTGTTTGCATGAATTTTCTTAAGTTACATATAATTAAGAGATAAATTTCAAGAAATTATCTCATTCTCACAGATTTTTTAGAGAATAAAAGTTAGAATTAAAACTGAAAAACCATAAGTGAGGCAGACTTTTTGATTAACAAAGTATTATGAATTTAACAGTATTTGTAATATAGTGTTGTCTTCCAAAAAGCTACTCATATTATCAGATACATGCATGTAAAATTGGAAGAAAAAAGAATTGTATAGGAAATTAAGAAGACAAAACAACTGAAGAGGAGATGAAACAAATTAAAGCATTAACTGCTTCTTTCCATAGACCAGCAGTACAGTTGTCTCAACTACCCTGCTTACATAGGTAGATAAATCACTTTCTTTCAGTTCCTCTCCTGTCCTCCTCCTCCTCCTCAACTCACTAACTCTCCTTTTGAGTGAATTCATTCTCATTTACCAGTGTCTATTGTACCCTTCAGATTCCATTTTTCTCTTTCAGATTCTCACACTAACATGACAGTAAGGTGTTTGTACATGAAGGTCTGATTTATTTCACATAAGAGTATGTTCTCTAGTTGCACCCATCTACCAACAAATGACTCAAATTTATCCTGTTTTATAGCTGAATAAATACTCCATTGTGTAAAAATACCACATCTTCCTTATCTATTTTTCAGTTGATGGACATCTGGGTTGTTTACAGTATTTGGCTTTAACAAATTGTGCTGCTATACTCGAGAGTACACAAATATCACTATGCTATGAGGTTTTCAGTTATTCTTAAAAACACCCAGGAGGGGGATAGCTGGCTTCAGTGGGATCCCCAATCTTAGTTTTTGAAATCTCCACACTGATTTCCATATTGGTTGTATCACTCTGCACTCCCACCATCAGTGAAGAAGGGTTACTTTTTCTCCACAGACTCTCCAGCATTTCTTATTGACTGACTTATTAATATTAGGCATTCTTTCTTGGGTGATATGGAATCTCAGTGTTGTTTTAATTTGATTTCTCCCTGCCTTTTTTCTTTCGCACAGGTCTTAGTTGATCTTTATCTCTTTTTACATAATCATACTACTGGAATGCTAGCAAAAATAAGACCTAGGTCCTACTCTTATCATTTTCCATAATCTTAGCAGTAATTCTATAAAGATGATGGTTGGATGTCTATTATTTGACAATTTGAAGAGAAAGTTAATATGATGAATGGTTCCTTATAAGACTCAACTGTTAAAATCTTGAGAAAAGAAAACATAGATATGGTATGCCAGCATTTCTTCAACAGATGTTAATTTGTTTTTAAATTAAATCACAGTTCAGAAAAGATAGGTATAGTAATCAGATTTTAGTCCTCAAAATGTTTTTTCAGAAATTAAATTTAAAAACCTGATGTGGACAATTCCTTTTCTCCATTATATAGTTCACAAACTATGTCTATCATACTCTTCATAGTCTCCAGGAAGTTTTAAAAAGATAATAGTTTTTTTCTTTATTTTTAAAATAATGTATTCCTAAGTCATTAGACTGACCAAACTATGCTAGAACTTGAGGGACTCCTGTCTCAGACTCTTATTAGAGTGCAGGGATTATGGGAGTACAGCAATATGGCTACTTTAACAGTAATATTTTCTTGAGGTGAGATACTTAGAAGCCTTTTGATTGTCATATATTTCCCAAGTCTGGGAAAGGCAGAAACCTTTCCAATTAAGAGATTATTTTTAATAGATGGCTTTCAATTCAACTTGAATTACATATAGTAAGAAAAGCTAAAGTTTATAATAAAATTAGTGAAAATCAGGGAAATTTTTTATAGGGGCAAAGAATTGTTCCTTATGCATTCTAGGAATTTTGAAAATTATTCATTGCTATAAAACTCCCACCCATGTTATTAAAGAACACAACCACTGAGATGAAAATTTTATTGAAGTTTACTTGCTCAGTAGTTTGGTTCTCTTCTAAGTCATGTCCCATAACATCATATTTTCTTTTTTTTTCTTTTTTTTTTTTTTTGTCTTTTTGAGACAGGGTCTCACTGTGCAGTTCAGGTTGGCCTTAAGCTTACTTTGTAACTCAGGCTGGTCTCGAACTCACAACAATCCTCCTGCCTCAGCCTCCCTAGTGCTGGGATTACAGGCATGCGCCACCCCACCCGGCTGACATCATATTTTCTGACACATTATTTAAAATAGATGAGGCTTGTAGATTGTCAAACAAAATAATTGCAGTAATAACGCTGATTACTTAAAGATACAAGTTATGTCACACATTATAAAGAAAAAAGTTGAGATAGTGATCGTCAAATATAATATGTGAGTTGTTTCACTTACTTGTTGATCTTAATGTCATTTACTTGTATACTGACTTGGCACAGGAACTGGCATTTTTGTCCAGCATTATCTGTTTCATGCCTTACAATACTCTTCTCTTATTTTATTTCTGCACTGCAACCTCCTATCCAAATTGAACTCTATCCTGCTGACCAACTGTTTACTTGTTCCTTTTTTCAAAAACTGTACCTGAGTAGAACAGGAATCCAGAATTACCTGCTATGCCATTGGCTTATAGTATTTCAACACTAAGGCAGTCCTTTGCATCACTTTGGAATCTACTGATAGCAACATTCTGTCCCATGCAAAAAGTAATTTTGACAATGGAATTTGTTCTGATATATCACTATTACTTTTTTTTTTTGGCTGAACCAGGGATTGAACTCAGGCCCTTGTACTTGCCAGGCAAGCGCTTATTCTACTGAGCCATCTCCTTGGCCCGCTTATTCTACTGAGCCATCTCCTTGGCCCCCTATCACTATTACATTTATCAAATATATTCAGAAAATTATCTCCAAATTCTGGTGTGATTTCTTAAAAATCTCCTAGTTTGAGGGCTCTTTCCTCAACAGACAAGATTTTCAAAATAGTCTAACTTTCACAGTAGAATTTAATGGGGTTTCTTGGTTGGTACTGAACATATAACAATGAGTGCATTTACCTTGATGCTAGAAAGCTAAAGCCTCATGTAAACTCATTTAAGCCTTCATAAAAGGGAACACCACAAAAGTGATACTATAGCCAAATATCTGTTATTCCAATTCCTGTAGACACATAAATTCTTCTAGGAAGTATAATATGGATATTTTGTACAATGTTACTCTTAAGAAATATTAATTGGGGGCCAGGGAGATGGCTCAGTGGAATAAACACTTCCCTGGCAACTGCAAGGGCCTGAGTTCAATCCCTGGTACCACAAAAAAAAATAAATAAATAAGAAATATTAATTGATTAATAAGTAAAAAATTATGTATTTTTTTTCTGTATTTTAGGGAAGAGTCTACATGGTCTTCAGGGTCTCACTACTAGATCAGACTCATAGTGATTCTCCTGTTTACAGTCTCCCAAGTACTGTGATAACAGTTCTGGCCCCACCGTGCCCAGTCTCAACAGCCATCTCAGCATACCCCGGGGCTGGGGCCAGCACAGCAGGCCCAAGGATCAGACCCCTCGGCCCTTGCGCATGCTTGCAGGTGTTTTATCTGCTGATCTACTTGACTGGCCCTCAAAAATCAATTATATTTTAATTATAGTTTTTATCTAGATTTTCAATGTGAAAAGTTGTACAGATCTTTAGGTATTCTGACTCACGTGGTAGCAGATATACATAGTTATAGTTTTACAGATGAACCATAAGGAATGCATAAGTTCTTGGTATGTTTACAGTGATTATTATAAAAGACAGTGTACTCTGATTATTTTGAAGTATTATGAGCCCATAGTATAGATTTATGCAGTCCTTTTAAAAACTAGATAATATTATGTATTAGAAAGCACACTCTGCTGTGAAGATATCAAAAAATCTGCATAATTGCAATGGGTATTTGGAGAAAACAAATCCCAATTGTGCAATCCTTTGATGGAGAAACTACAAGTACAGGTTTCATCTACATTTGTCTCCTCTCCTGGACTCAAGGTAAAATTCTATTGATAAGTTCCCTTGTAACACAAGACTCATATAAGCTCTTGTTACTCAACCATGGGTAGAAACAATGTTTGTCACATATACACCAAAGCATGTGACATTTTGCCAATAGTTTCTTCTCTCTTCCATTCTGCTTCAGACATATAGACCCCATGTTGAGATGCACAAGCACATGATGAAAGCAACCAGGGTTTCTGAGTCACCTGGTAGCAAAATTACATAGCCAAATTATATTAGATTTGCATATAATTTCTGTATAAGAAGTAAAATTTTGTTATGTTAGTCAATTCATATTTCAATTATTGTTTGTTTCTTTGGCCAGTTGAAACTTAATTCACAAATATACAACTTTTATTTCGGGTGTTAGGCATATTTTAATAGTTTAATAACAAAGTTAATAGTACACATTTTAGGAAGTTAAAACTTCTAATATAAATAAGCCAGAATGGTTTTGGTTTATGAATTGCTTTCTGGTTCAAGTCCATCCTTGGTCTGAATCACAGTAAATTCTGTGGTGTACTATTTCAAGGCTAACCTTTAACTTTCCCACACATAGATTTATGAGATATAAGCTCTGGTTTAAGTATAAAATGTCCCCTAAAAGGTCATATTCATATACTTTTAGAACGATTGAGTCATGGGGATTCTATATGAAACAATGGATTGATCCATACATTAGTTCAAAACTGATTGTGTTCCTTGAAGGTGGAGTCTGCAAAGGTATATTCTTTTCCATAGCTCCTCCCTCCTCTTTCTGCTTCCTGGCTTCCATATGTTAAGCAGTGTTCCTCTCTCATGCCCTTTCATCATGCTATTGTTGCTTTGGAGCCTGCTGATCATAGAATGAACCTACTGACACTATGACTTTTAAGTATAATGATTAGTGATGCATATATTTTTTGCCACTATATATATTTGCCACTTAATGACATGAATGTAGGATCTTTCAATGACAATATATATCCATCTATTTCAATTTTATAATTATACTCATCATGTATAATATAATTAACCTATCTCCTCATGAATATAATTTATTGCCTATTTGTTTCGATTAATAAAATAGAAATATTTTTAACTCGAATTATTTAAATAGTCTAAAATTCTGATAGCAATATGGAACTAGAGTTAAAGTGGAGACTGTATGAAGATTATGAAAGTATTATGAAAATCTCCAACATTTTTCCTTTAAATATTTACTGGTTTGTATTTCCAAAAACAAATATATTTGAACATTAACAAACATTTGTTTGGAAAGCAAAATGCTTAATTTGAGAAGCAAGGATTCAGTCAGGATTACTGATTTTCAGAGAATGAAATCATAAAAAAAAAAAATCACCTAATGAGGGATGAGTATTCAGGAAGAAAGCAATGTACTGCCTTCTGGAGAGATAACAGGAGTAAAAATAAATCCAGAAAGCACAGTACAGATTCATATTTAGCATTATGAATGCAGAGTTCAATGTAAAATAGAAAATGAAACAGAAAGATAGAAGGTGAAGAACCTGGGTGAGGTAGGCAGATCAACTCACCTAAATAGGGTGAGAAAATCCCAGAATCCCTTATAATTGCTGTAAACTGTATGATTATCTGAATGAACTGGCATACTGTGATAAAAAAGACTAAAAGCCTTATAGGAAACTGTCACCCTTTAGAATGTCTATACCTATGACTTTCTCTCTGGTAAAAGTTTTAATGTTTTCTAGAAACAAATATGTTGATTCTTCTAGTGGTCCTCTTAACTCTTGCCAATGTATCAGGACTGTATTCATTCATGATGGAAATGAGTATTTAGTTTTCTATGTACAGTATCCCCATCCACTGAGGTGGGAGTCATGTAAATGCTAAAGATAGGCTGGAAGTAACAATAAACTGTGGAAAATGATGTGTAGCAGCAAAAAAGAGGAATTTTGTTTCCTTATTTGTATTTGTAGTACTGGGTACTGAAAGTAGGGTCGTTATACTGAGCTACAACTTCAACGCTCTTTTTTCTTTCTTTCTGTCAGTCTAGATTCTTTTCTGTTTATTATAAGTGCATTTGGTAATAAATAGAGAATGATAAGATTCATTTTCACAAACTAGTACATATATTTAACATAATGTTTATCTATTCCATTACTACTCTCCTATTTTTACCGCTCAGTCTAATTCCTTTTCTTCATATGCAATAGTTTTGATCATCCCTTATTTGCAGTATTCATAGATTCATTGAGTTTTTCATATAAGTGAAGAATTTCAGAATTTAACAATGCGAATCTGAATTATTTCATTTAATATGATCATCTGTGTATCATGCATTTTCCTACAATTGAAAATTATGGGTGAATAATATTCTAATATGCAAATATAGTACATTTTATCTGTTTATCTACTAATGGGATTCTAGGCTTTCTTTTTTCACAGCTTGAATAATGTAAATTGTCTCACCATAAACATGGATGTGCACTATTAGGGACATGGCCAAGATCTCAACTGCCTGTATGAGGAGATATGGTAAAATGATAAAATAAGAAATGGATAAATGCTTATACATACCCTCAAGGTAAGTGCAACTGTCTCTCCAGTAAAAGATTTGATGTTTTGTATAAATAAATGTGTTGATTCTTCTACACATTTTTATGTCCATCATAAACATGGACATTTTAGTAATATAAGATGAGATGGTGGGCTGGGAGGTCAATGCCTCAATGTGAGCAGAGACAGAGACACTCCAAGACAGCCACTATTTATTAGCCAGTGTAGGGGAGCAGGTAAGGTGCTTTTACTGAGACAGTAGAGGCTGTGGTACAAGGGGGAAGTTTAAAATCATAAAGGAAATAAGTCAAGATCCATTCCCACCCATGAATGCTAATCTCACTGGCCCAGGGAAGAAGATGATTTCCACATTCCAACATAGGCCTTAAACACAGGCAGAGTAAGGAGAGTCTGGGATATATTATGTCAATTTACAATTTCTAGTTCCCAGTATGTCATTATGGTACGTTGTTGTTAATTCTTTGGAGAATACACCCATGAGAAGTATAACTGGGTCAAGTGCTATCCTATGGTTATTTGTTTGAGTTTTGTTTTTTGAGAAATTTTCATGTTTGTTTCCAGTGGTTATACTAGTTTACATGCCCACAAACAAGGAGGAGAAAATTTGGAAGATGATATCTTGAAATATCTCTAATTTCAAGTTTTTCTACAGATGAATTCCTTGATATGGTCTTCCATCCTAAGATAATCAAGATGATGTCCTCAGTACAGATAATTGTTTCAAACATTTTGTGAGTTTTTGGTAAGTCAGTGATCCATTATCTTCTGTCTAAGATCAGTATCGTACATTGCTAAAAATACTATCCCTGAGAGAGGATTAATCTAAGGTGTAAATATTTGTAGGTTGGCTTGGTATCCATGGTGATGGTATTCTTTCTTTTTGATCTTACTGAATTGACAGCAACATAAGGGGTCCAATTCATCAAGTATCACTTGTTTTATAGACTTTTTCAGCTCAAGGATGTTTCAGCCTGTTGGAAGGAAGATCCATAATATATTCTTAGCAATAGTTGCCTAATGGAATCCTCTAACTTAGGCAGCAATTATAAAATATAGGGTACCTACTTGAGATTCTGAAAACCCTACGCAATGGTAAGCTTCGAATGGTCTTCTGGTATCTTTTTTTCTTTATTCCTTCTTTCACTCATATATCCAAAAAATAATTTTGAATATATGCATTCGGTGCATAATGGGTCATATGGTGGTGTGTTAAAAGATGGCAGAAACTAATTTCAACATCCAATTATTATTCCTCTAATTATCTACGAAAAATGTATTGTTAAAAGAAAGACAAATGTATTGCATTGTTCATGAAGCACTTCTGATTTTAGTTTCGCTTGGATTTGAACACCTCCTTCCGCTTAAATACTTATAATTTATGTCAGGGCCAAATTTTTTAATTAGGTACTTTTTATGTCTGTTATACATTAAGATACCAGAGAATTTAAATTTTCATATTTATCTGCAGCATAACGTAAATTGCCATGTTCCACCTTTAGGGAGAAAATTTTGAAAATCAGAGAAGCCTAAAAACAAACTCTTGTCTGATATTTCTGGAACTCTTATAACCAATGGAGACCTTAATGAAATCATTTGGTCTTTTTTTTTTTTGTTTTCTTTCTTTTGTGCAGAACTGGGGATTGAATTCAGGCCTTTGCGCTTGCTAGGGAAGCACTTATTCTACTGAGCCATCTCCCCAACCCCAATCATTTGGTCTTATTACTTCAATGAGACAAAGAACACAACTGCTCCAAACTTCAGGTTAAATCATAGGATGGAAGTGAGTAATGGATGGGGAAAAGGAAAGCTGTTAAAGAGAAAATGGTGGCAGCTCTGTTCCTCTTTTACGAAGAGATAATTGTCTACAAAATACTGTATCTCTTCTAAGAAAATAGAAAAGCTCAATACAAATTTATGCTTCAATATTTGCTAGTAAAGAAATAATCAGAGGTGAGTGCATTCTTTCTCCTAAATTAAGCCCTTAACTTCAGAGATGAAAATGGTTTTCTCCAGTTTAAAACTTGTAACATGTAAACTATCACATAATCAGAGGGCATCCAATTATTTTCTCAAGAGGTTGAAAACTCAAAGTCAAAATTTTCCAGAATAAGCATTTATAAGTCTCATAACAAAAGTTTAAATTTGTTTGTTCTTTTTGAAATATGAGTAAGGCCTTGGAAAACTAACACTCATGAATTCAATGAAAAAGGTGAATTAGATACTTTATAGAATAAGATTATTTCTGCTCAAATAATCTTAAGAAAGAAATGTGAAGAGACCTAGTAATCTGGTTGACAATTTCATTAAAAATAGTAGATAATATGGTCTTACATAAACAATTCTAATTTTATGCTATAAATGTAAACATTAATAAGAAACAAATAGGAAAAAATTTAGGTCAATGTACCTTGACAAGATACTTCTTGAATAAGAACACTTACAAATACTGGTATAGAAATGGAATTATCACCAGAGTCAAAAATTATATTTGAATTTCTTCCATGCATTATAAATTCTAAAGTACTGATTTACAAGAAAGCATTTTGAATAGGTAAGAGATATTATTAGTTAGCCCCAATGAGCATTTCTATTATTTTTCTTGCTATAACTTCACTTGAATAAAATCCATCTAGATGTGTTAATTGTTCCCTAAAGGAAAGCTGAGTATATCCAGGTCACACGCTTCCATTTATAGTTGCAGTCACCTCATACAGGAAATGAGTCTCAGTGGTTTTAAAGAATGGTGTTTTCAAAAGTATTTAACTTTAGTTTTCTTTATTTCCTTTAACCAATTTATTTCTTGAATGAAAATGGAGTGTTATTTCATTGCAAATGACAGTCCTTATTAAGTGCAAAGTGATTCTTTCACTTTTAGATCTTTCATTTATTTATAGCAACATATAAGGAATTTCAGTGAATTTGGACTAGTAAATAATTACCTAAATGCTTTTTAAATATTTAACTTCTGTGTATTAGGACATAAACCATTAACGCTTATGTGAATGTAATGGTATTAAGGTATTAAAAGCAAAATGAAATGGAGCTATCTTCTTGTGGTAAGGTCTCTATGGAAACTTTGAAACATGCAGAAAAAGGCATGAATGTCAGGACTGGATTTAGGCCACAGATGTCATTGATCTAGTTTTAAAAAAATCAGAAATATAGGCTGGCCAGCAGATTAAAGCACCTGTTTAGACAAATGCAGAGGCCAGCAGTTCTATCCTCAGCTTGTCTGTACCCAGGTCACTCTGAGACTGCAACTGAGACTGGGCATGGTGGCACACTCCTGTAATCCCAGCACTAGGAAAGCTGAAAAACAGGAGGATCACTGCAAGTCTGTTCTGTATAGCAATACCTTGTAGACCCTATACTAATTATGTAAAAATAAGTAATTAAATAAACAAATAAATCAGTAATATGTACACTACATATAAATAGATTAATCTAGTCATAGTTTAAAACCTTAAATGAGCCAGGCATGGTCGCACAGGCCTGTAATCCCAGCACTTGGAAGGCTGAGGCAGAAGGATTGTTGTGAGCTTGAGACCAGCCTGAGCTACAAAGTGAGCTTAAGGCTAGCTTGAACTGCATAGTGAGACCCTGTCTCAAAAAGACAAAAAAAAAAAAAAAA
>PVKA01035317.1:9019-22824 GCA_004027165.1 Ctenomys sociabilis
GGTCTCACTATGCAGTTCAGGCTGGCCTTAAGCTCACTTTGTAGCTCAGGCTGGTCTCGAACTCACAATTCTCCTGCCTCAGCCTCCCAAGTGCTGGGATTACAGGCATGTGCCACCATGCCCAGTTTTCTTTGACTGTTCTTGATGCATTCTATTTCCATATTTCTGATCTCCTCAGTTTTTTTACCCAGGTCTTCTTTAGAGGTAATTATTAATTCTTTTTCTGCTGTGTTTCTTCCAAGTTGGGTTTCCTCTGTATATTTTCGGACTTATTTCTGTATTTCAGATATCATGATTTCAAAAAATTCTTTCTTTTCAAACAATTCTTTTTTGATTTCAGAAATTATTTCTGCTTTTAGTTCCTCATTCTTTCTGCTGTTGTACATTTGCTTCAGGTGCTTTTAATTCATATGTTTCAGCTGGAATAGTGCTCTCTGCTCTTGTTCTGGGTGAGCATAGTTTTTCCATGCAATATTTCTTGAATTCATTCTTTATTTCAGATACCATGTATTCAGATATTTATTTTTTAATTTGGGGAATTACTTCTCATCTGATTTCCTCTATACCTTTCTCCTGTTGTTCCTTTGTTGTTGTATCTGTTAATTCATTCATTGCAGCTCAGCTAGTGTCCTCTGCCCTTTCTGGTGGACTCGTGGTCTGGGATTGCGTTTTTCCCCTTGTCTTTGTCATTTTGTTTAGCACTGACCTTTGACCTTTGGTGTAGAGCTTTTGTGCAACTATAACCTTTGATTGTTATGAGATTCAGGTGCCAGTCTATTAAGTTTGAGATTATCCAGGTATGCCTATCCTGGATCTAGCTGTTGTGTTCAGTTTCTTTTTGCTGCAGCTCCTGTTATTCCCCTCTGTTGGTTCCCTGGTCAGGCGAGCATGAACTGAACTGGGATGCAGAGCAAGTAATGAAAATCCCCACTGTCTTGGCTGGCTTTGGATCGAGGATCTGGAAAATTGTTGGAGTCAGCCCTCCTGTGTCAGGCAGGTTGCTTTCTGGGTGGGCGGGCCTGGGCTTTGGTGGGTCTGCTAGACTCCCAAAGGATAGTGGATGATCTTATTCACTGGATAGGCTGTATTGGGTCAGCCAGCCTGTGCTGGGTCCAGGTCTGCAGGCCTGAACCCATGAAAGCTGGGAAAGGTCCCTCCTGTGCAGCAGGCCTAGAGCCCTCACTCACAGGCCAGTGTGCACTGGGTTTTCATCCATGGGGTGGGACTGGGAATTGATGAGAAATGTCTCTCAGGAATAGCAGGCTTGGAGTTCTCACTCCAGGCCGACCTGCACTGGGTCTGGGGCTGTGGGGTGGGACCAGCAATCACTGGGAAATGTTTCTCTGGTGGGTGGGCCTGGAGCTCTCACCGGGTCATGGGGGGTGGGGAGGCAGGGAATCCCTGGGAAATGTCTCTCCAGCACAGCGGGCCTGGAGTTCTACACTCCCTGAACTTTGACGCCCAGGAAGTTGAGGAAATTCCCACTCGCTCAGCGGGCTTTAGGGCAGGGGATCCGGGAAGGTGCTGGTGAGTGGGTCCTGAGGTTTCAGGCCAGTCACTGACTTGGAGTGCTTCGGGGTGAGTATCTGGGTCGCGCGCATGGGAAGAATCCATAGGCTCACCCTGAGACTTACCAAACAGTCATTGATCTGGGAAGCCTGGTGAGTCATGCAAATTCCCACTCGCTGGGAGGGCTTGGGGCAGGATCCAGGAGGCCGCTGGAGTCAGCCGCTGTCTCAGGCTGGTCTCTGGGGCTGGGCAGGCGTGGGCAGGATCGAGGACTGGATTTAGTTTTAGTGTTCAACATGCGGAAAACCAGTTTTCTAGCACCATCTCTAAAGGGGACATCTTTCTTCCAGTAAACATGTTTGGCATCCTTGTCAGTGATAAGGAGGCTGAGTGTGATTGTAGTTGTGTGTCCATCTTTTGTTCTATTTCATCAATCCTCAGGTCTGTGATTCTTTTTTGCTAGTACTATAATTTCACAGCAGGGATTGTAACACCTTCAACCTTTCCTTTGTTGCCAAGGCCTGCCTTTTCTATTCTATGTCTCTTTTATTTCCTAGTGAATTTTAAAATTGTTTTCTCTAGCTCTCTGAGATATGTTTATGGTGTTTTTATTGGGGTTTTAATAAAGCTGTGTAACGGATGTGGACAGGTGACTATTTTCATTATGTTTGTTTTTCCTATCCATGAACAAGGGATATTTTTCCATTTTCTGATAGCCTCTTTGATTTCTGTTTGCAGAGTGCTGTAGTTTTCCACATCTAGATCTTTTGCTTCCTTTGTTAAATTGATTCTTAAGTATTTGGTTTCCCAAATTTTTCTCTCAGTGAGTTTGTTGTCTGTGTATAGGAATGCTATTGATTTTGATTGTTGACTTTGTATAGACCTGTAGTAATGAATTTGGTTACTAAATCTAGTAGTCTTTTCATGGAGCTTTTGGGATCTTCATCTGTGATCTGCAAACAATGATACTTTCACTTCTCCCTTTACTATCCTCATTGCTTTTCTCTCTCTTGTCTAAATGCTCTTGGTAATGTTTCCAAAACCCTATTGAATATGACTGGTGAAAGTGGACATCCTTGTCTTATTTAGAACTATTTTTAACCCTCAAATTCCAGTAATGAGTTCGTCCCTCATTTAGAAACTGCAGCTCCTATATTTTGAAAACTTTGCAAAGATTTAAATGCATAGTAAAAATTTCTAGATACACAAATATTATATGTTAATTTGTTATTCCTAAAGTATGTTCCAGTTTTCCCTGAAATTTTAATCTTAAAAGTCTATTTATAAGGTAAAAGTTTACCTGAGAAATTTTTTTCCTATTGAAATGAATATACCAAATTTTAAAATAGTTATGTATTTAATCACATAAAAATCAAATTACCTAGTTTTATAATTTAATGTTTCTTGTTGAGAATATTGCATAAATCAGCATTGGATGTGTTTCTGTAACTTGTAACACCACAGATTATGTTTTAAAAATAGTGACTATATTATTTTAATACTTAGAATTGAAAATGGTATATAAATAAGATATAAAATTGTTCCTTTTGAAAACTGTTGCATTCATTGGATTTATGGCAAAATTCTTAAATTTTTTATTCTTTTATTATTAGGGTCACCTATGTGCAATGTAGGAAGTATGATCTGGCTCCTTTAACAGAAGTATATGGGAGAAGATAAATCCAATTGACGTGCATAATAAATCCTTCACTATTTCCTATTTTAACTTATTTTTGTGAGTTTTATTTGGATTTCAAAAGATACCTTGATGTCTTTCAAGAGAGAATGCACATCTTTTTTTATACAGGCAAAATGAAAATTACACTTTTCAAATGTACAGAACATAATAAAGTTGATTTAAGTATCTTTTTATTATGATTTTATTAAGAAAGCATATTCTTCTTGGGTTTCTCTACAGTGAAATGAATGTCAGGAAGAATGAAAAAAATAACACAGATTTTAAAAAACTAAAAGCAACAAATAAACTGAACCCTTCAGCTTTTTCCTGGAATTTTGGGTATACTGAAGTTATAATTATAGTTGCACAGACCCTTTATAAATTCAGAGGAAAATGGTATATATGCTGCAGAAAGTCTTGAACCATGAAGGCTGTGCTGTTTATGCTCGGTTTCATTTGACTTTTAGATAAGGATCTCTGTGGAGTGAGTTGGAAAGCTCCTTTAGTGAGCACAAAGGAATCAAGGAAGTATAATAAGACAGATATAAAATATTATACAAGTTAGTTATGAAAAGTATGGAGGGAAACAAAGTTAACCTTTTTGATTTATTTATTGAAAAATAGAAATTGCTTTGAGGATAAAATTCAAAATATAATAATCATTGCTAATTTCCAATCATATTATTTTGAAATTTTGTATCATTTCTATTATTCCCCTTTTCTTATTCTGTTTATTTTTAAGAAAATTCACATTATCTTATTCTCTTTAAAATAAAAATTTAAAGCTCAAGTCAACAACTTTTGACATTGCCAGTCTTATAGAAAACCCACTACTATAATGAACTACCAAACTATATTGGAATATTTTCCTGAATTTACATACCTACAATATTTAAATGACAATGGAATACCCTTCTCTGACAAAACTAAATAAAAAAAGGAGACACAAATGGATGACCATTTTGTATATATATATTCAAAATAGGATACATATACAGCTGCATTTCTTAATTCAATGAATAGAAAGACTTGTTCTAAGAGTGTTTGTGGACAGGATATCATGTCTGCATCTTATGAAATGAATAACCACTAAGACAAAAATATGCAATGTATTCATTATTGAAACTGTCCTAATAATTGGTTTTCAAACTGTCTTATTGCTATTTGTTTCTCAATAAATGTATTTAAAGAAAAAAATAAAAATTAAAAAATTCCATATATCTATTTTATTAAGTTAGTATTTAGTAATCTTCCTAAATTCACCTATATTAGAAAAAAATAAATTTCATTTAAAACTTTATGTAAACAATTTGAAAATGTACTGACTTCTTTTTTGTTATACTGAGATCCATTGATTATGTCTAGCATTCTGGCAGTAGATGTGAGCCTACAATGATTTCAGGCATAATTTCTAATGGAAAATTTAAATTCCCCAAAGGAAATGTCCTTGGGGATAGAAGCTCATGTTCTTCACTGTTGTATTCAAGACTAAAACATTCATAGACAGTTTTAACAATGTGAACGAGTGTGAAGCAACACTGCTCTTAAGTTCTTTAGAAATTTTGGAATCTGATCCTTTAGAATGGGCTTCTGTCTTTGTGTGTGTGTTGTATGCATAAAGAAAACAAACCTAAGTTGTTCTTTTTTTCTCCTTATGTAATTCAGACTGGCCTTGAAGTCATTGTGTTGCCTAGGCTAGCCTTGAATTTATAGCCATTATCCTGCATCAGACACTCAAGTGTCCAGATTATAGATGTGTCCCACCACACCTGGATGAGTTTTTTTTTTTAAGAGAGTACAAATTAGAATTAAAACAGGAAAAGATTATAAGGGTTACAGAATTTCCCTTAACGAATGAATTCCACAGTATTTGCTGTAATAGTATTGTCTTCCAATCAATTATTCATATTACCAGATATAAGCATATAAAATTGGAAAAGAAAAAAAGGGAAATGTATAAGAAATTAAGATGATAGAAAGTACAAATAATTAACAAAAGTTGGCAAAGCAAATTACTTATCTGCTCCTTTCATAGACTAGCAGAAATGCACAGTACAGTTGTCCAAGCCATCCTGATTATGTACACAGATAAATACTTCCTCTCATGTCCTTCTCCTCAACTCAATAACTCTCTCCTTTTGAATAAGTTCATCCCCTTTTCCCAGTATCCTTCATATTCTATTTTCTCTATTTCAGGTTTTCACACTAAGGACACAATGCGATGTTTGTACATGTACATGCAGATCTGATTTATGTCATTTAAGAATATGTTTTCTAATTGCATCCATTTACCCATAAAACCCTAAAATTTATTCTGTTTTATAGCCACATAACACTCCATTGTGTAAAAATACCACATCTTTAATGATTCTTCAGATAATGGGCATCTGGGTTGTTTCCAGAATTTGGTTATGATAAATTGCTCTGGTATGAAAATGGGTGCACATGTATTGCTGTTGCAGGAGGTTTTTAGTCAAACTGGATCAAATATTTAAATATTAAAACAGCAACACTAAATCTGGAGGAAAGTATAGGTCAAAATCTTCAAGACATAGAGGTAGATAGTTTATGAACAAAAACCAAACTATACAGGAAATATTACAGAAAATAATATAACTGAGATCTCATCTTTTTGAAAAGTTCTTGCACTTTAAACCAAATCTCCAACAGTGTGAAAGAAAACCCACAAACTGGGAAAAAAATTATAGACAACAGTGCTTCCAACAAAGGCCTTCTATCTAGAATGTATAAAGAATTTTTTAAAAAATTGGCCCCCCAATCCAAAGACCCAAAACTGAAATGGAAATCTGAGATGAATAAATACTACTCAGAGCAAGAACATCTGAGATGAATATATACTTCCCAGAGCAAGCAATAAAAATGGCAAGTAAATATATCAAAAAATGTTCATCATCATTGGTCATTCAAGAAATGCAAATTAAACCAGGTAGGAGATCCCATCCTACCTGAAAAAGAATGGCTAACATCAAAAAGTCAGCCAGTAACAAATGTTGGAGGGGCTGTGGAGAAAAATGAACCTTTCTCCATTGTTGGTGAGAGTGAAGAGTAGCACAACCACTATAGAAATCACTGGGGAGATTGCTTAGAAATCTAGGATTGATGGTCCCTTTCTGCCCAGCCATTCCCTGCCTGGATATTTTTCTAGTTCAAGTTCTTGAAATAAGTCATCATATTGGGTATGAGCAGGACTTAGATATGATATATACATACAATCCTTATAAACCCAGGGCAAGGTGGCACATAGTACCAAACACTGCTAAATACAGATCCTCCCAAACAGTCCCTATTTCCCAAATCCTTGGTAACTACCTTTGACAAACCAGACATTAGTAAATGTAAATCAAGCAAGAAAGCTAGACATGAGAAAATTGTCTAATATCTGCTCTTACCAATTCTTGCATCTCTTAGGAATTCTGCAAGAGTCGCATAAGGAAATTTGCCACAAAGAAGAGTGAAGAACAGTTGTTGAAGAGGCAAGCTTCCTCCAAGTGAAGCCTGCCAACATCATGAACCTCTGGATGAGCAGCAACTGAGCACACTTTGCCCAGACCTGAGGTAAGGTCACACTGGAAGTAAAGTGCAGATGACATAAATAAGAAAACTGTTTATGCCAAGAAATTTGTCATATAAATGGAAAAACAAGATATTTTATCATAAATATTACATCTTAGCTGTAAGATATCATTATCCACACAATCGGAAATTGTATGCCTTCTCAGAATTTTATTGAAAAGCTCTGCTTCCTCAGAACATACAGTAGGTGGGTATGTGAAAAAAGGGTAGTGAATATGTGGTGCTCTGTAGCTTCCTTCAAAGTGGCAAATAAGTTTCATCTTGTACGCAAATTTGGACAAATTAGAAGTGGACATCTGGGATATTGTATGAAAAAGGTTGTTAGAATCAACAGAAAAGATCGATATGACATTAATTTTGTAATTTAAGGTCATCTTTGGTATGTGAGGAAGAAATAAACAAATGTCCATTTATTATTGTTCTGCAGCGGTCAGTCCTAACAGAACCCATTTATACTAGATATGTTGCAAATATGCTTTATTATGATAAATTAACTTCAGATACGATTATCTTCCTCATATGTATAATGAAAAAGCTATTAGTACAAGGTCCTGATTAACTATAAAAGAAATAAAAACTTGTTTTACTATACAATGATGCATAAATCATCAAGGTTTATTGTGAAGAGCGCAAGTGAAAGATTATTCTAACTATAGTCTTAGTGAGCTAAATATCACAAAAGACATGTCTATCTTTTCTTTTATTTAGTAATTTTAGCACATAGAAAATTCACTGTATGCATATTAAGACCAAGCAAATAGTTATTTGTGATTATTATATAAAACAGTTAATTTCTAGGCTAGATTGATCATAAATGAAATAATTTTTGACCTACAAAGTATTCAGTGGGTTACATAAGTGAAGGATATTCAAGATATTTCTTACTGTATGCTAAGGTAAACTTCTATGCATAAAGTATATCAAGATAAAAACTTAGGGCCAGAGAGATAGCTAAGTAGAATGAGTGCTTCCTGGCAAGCGCAAGGGCCTGAGTTCAATCCCTGGTTCTGAAAAAAGAAAAAGATAAAAACTATAATTTTTTCTTAAAATAATTTTGACTACAAATCATTTATCCTGGTTAATAAATAAAGTTATCATCTCCATACAACTTATATACTATTATTTTGTTTTTTATCCTCATGATTTATATTTATGGTAAAGTTATAAATGCAAATAGTTCGATTTTTGTAAGCAGTATTCTTGTAATGCTATCTAGAACATACCATTCAATGCTATAAAATGATTATGTAACATTGTAGACAACAATCCCATTTTATTTCCAACTTTTCCTATTCACATCCAGCAAACAGTTTTTTCCCCTTTGATTAAGTGAATAATACATCAAAAAGTTTACCTTTCCTGTAGCTACTTATAGTTTAATTTTTAATTTGGTTAATTTTCATTGCATATCTAAATACATTTTCTGTCTGTCTTTAACAGTTTCGTTGAAAGTAAGCTTCTATTTATCAATTTAAATCTTTTTCTTTCTTTTGGGACTATTCTTTTTTTTCACTGTTTACTTCTGCCCAATCTGTATTAATTCTTTGCTTAATTTTCTACAAAGTTTATATGACAGGATTTTCTGTCATATGCATATTGTTTTTATACCTCCTCTGCCTAGATTCCTATTTTTTATTTTCTGAAATCACTGACTCATAGTAATTACATATATCCTATACTAATGTTCTAAAGTATAGTAAAGTGGAAAGAAATTTCAGAGATTTACCATTGGAATTCTTAGTTCAAATATGATCATAAAGAGAATTTTCACATTGGTTATTTTTTTCTATGAAATATTCTATGATCCTATATCATGTGCTTTTCATGCATGTAAAAATATGCATTAATTATACAAATTTGTTCTTTGTGAAAGTTTTTAGGAGTTTTATGAGACCTTCTCTTTCCGGGCTCTTCTAAAATTTTATGTGTATTCTTTGGTACAGATTGATTCTTTCCATTCAGCTTGCTGGACTTTAAATTGATGTTTTGTTTTAGTTTTACTTTTATTTTTAGTTGTTATTCTATTGTTGCTCCTCCTCCTCCTCCTCCCCTTCCTCCTCTTCTTCTTCTTCTCTTCCTCCTCCTCCTTCTGCTCTTTCTCCTATCCTTCTTTCTTCCTCCTCCTCTTCCTCCTTCTTTTTTTCCACCTTCTCATAATTTCTTTCTCTTATCTAGTATTCTTTCTCCTCACCAAGAGAAACAGGACCACTTATGTAAAGTATCCAAAAATAATACTTTTTATAATTTTCTTTTTCCCCCTATTGCTTTGTGCTTTTCGAATTCCCTATTTTCTATTACATCTCCTGCTCCATTCATTTTCTTGTTAGATCTCTTTCTGTGTGTTACCTCTGTTTCCTGTGCATTATTTATATTTCTTTCTCTTTCTCTTCATTTTCTGCTACCCATGGTAGAGACTTTCTTCAAATATCTAGGGATCTATTCACCATTCACATGTGAGAACAAAGCACTGAATGCTTCTAGAGACTTGAGGTCTGTGAATACATCACTGAACATCATTCTAGTGACACAGCACAGTAGAGTTTTCACCCAAGCCATCAACATTGCTGGATATCTATTTTTCTTTGTTTAAACTGTATATATTTTCTTTTGTGCTTTTCTAGGACAGTTAGTGTACCAGAAAAGAACATGTAAATCCCCTCTTGGAAAACAAAGTTCATAGAGGAATTTTGGATATTTAAGTCTTGTTATAGTTCAGCGGGAAAGCTGGAAAGCAAGTGTAACATATCACTCTTAAGCATATATGCTTTCCTAAAACTCGATGTCTCTTGAGAACAGATCTCTAAACTCCATGGAGTAGAGAGCCATCTGATTATCCTAGATGAAGGTAGAGACTTGGCTTCAGTAGTGCAATTGTCTACTTCCAATATTTCATCTGTTTTTAGCCCTCTCTTTCTATGACTCATGTTGACTTCTGAGCACTTTAGATTATGCTGCTTAGAAATTCCTTTAAATCGAATGCTTTGCAGTGGATCCTCAGACTTTTCTCTTCATCTTCTCTGCTACATTGTTTGCCCACAGTATTTATGTATTGCCTATACAGTGGTCCATCACTTTATCATGAAGGTTAAATTCCAGAAACCCCTTCAATAAGTGAAAATCAGCGAAGTGGTATTGTTATATTTACTTTAGTATTTATACATATTTTAAAGCTTTATAAACCCTTTACACACTTCTAATGTTCTTTACCATTTTCTAAACTCATAAACCTATGTAAGTCTAAAAACATTATATATATATATATATATATATATATATATATATATACTGTACAGTATGGCAAAAATCCTGTGATATGTCAAAAAATCTGGGACATTTAGATTAATATTATTTGAAACCCACAAAACGGTGAGTCCATGAAAGTTTAACTGTAAAATAGCTAGGGACAATTGTATTCCTATGGCTCTGTACAATGAATACTATGCACTCTGTTTAGTCAAAATATAATGCCATGGTCACTTCTTAAATGTAAAGGAAATTTTCCTTCAGAGATATATCTTTTAAGTTTGAAAGATTCCAGACACAAAGATATGAAATGTAATTCATAAGATGAACATCATCGAGACATAAGGGAGTCATTCTCTCACTGTCTCTTGGGTTTTTTTTTTTTTCTGTTTGTCTTGTTCTCCTATTTCTGTTGTACTACATACTTATCTTCAAATCCTGAGCCCTTATCTTCTGATTGATCTTACCTACCACCAAAACTTTCAGTTAACTTTTTTATTTCTAAGATTTCTACCCAGTTCCTTTTTTATAACCACTACTTCTTTACCAAAGTATGATTTTATATTCTACACTGTGTTATTAAATTCATCCAGCTATTTATTTGCATCTTCTTTAAATGTCTGATTTAATTTATTAATTTTAATTTAACTGTCTCTATAATAATTTTGACTATTAATTTTTGGTGGTGTTTTTCTCTCGAATTTCACCAACCTCAGTGTCTGTGGTTTCAGCTTTTGGGGAATTATAAATTGCTAGGAAAAATCTTGTTACCTTATTTTCTCCTTATTTTTGTGTTTTATCCTGCAGATTGTAAATCATGAGGGACAGAAAGCTCTGCCAAGATTATAGAAATCTCACTAGTAACTGTCTCTCCAATACATCCTTAGATTTGGGTGTAACTCAGCAAGCAGGAGCATGAAGTTGACTTCTGTAGTACTGATTCATCAGTCATGAAAACTACTGGTCAAAACAACAATGAGATGTTGTATAGAGATAGTTCAGTGGTCTAAGCACCTAACTGGAAAGCATAAAGACCAAAGTTTGATCCCAAGTACTACATGCTGTGCTGGCCTGAAAACTGGGTATGGTGTCACACCCTTGGAATCCCAGCATTGGGGAGGTTGAGACACAGGATCACTGAGTCTAAACTGCATAGTGAGACCCTGTATCCAATAAATAAATAAACAAATAGAAAAACATTGCAGAACCTATTATATATGAGCATATTGTTCATTGTTTAAGAATTTCTCAACCATCAATTACTAAGGAAAATTAAGAAATAATAATTTTGAGAGACAAACTGGGACTAGGAAAAGAAACACAAATTAAGAAAAAAGGAAAGAGAAAATAAGAAAGAAAAATGTTTTTATAATAATATTTTTATATTCAGGAAGTAGGGAAGAAGTGAAGAATAAAAACAGAGAAGAAAGAGAGAGAGAGAGAGAGAGCCATTCTCCTGAGCACAGGACTAGCATGGAGGTGTGTGGAACTCTGGGTGCCTAGTTTGGTTGGATAAATCCAGTTGCCCTGCCCACCTTCCCACATGAAGTGAAGTACCTGGGGTAAGTCTATTCTAACAATGAGAAACACTTTGCACACAAACTCTCAATTTACAATTGGTTCAGTTGCAAACCTAAAGATTTTGCTCCTATCATCTAACATACAAAATCTGGAGGCTGGAGAGATAGCTCAGTGGTCTAAGTACCTGCTTAGCAAGTGCAAAGACCTGGGTTTGATCCCCAGTACCACATGCCATTCCAGTTCCCAGGCACAATGTGATGGCTACCAAAACGAGGCTTGGTGGCACATGCCTATAATTCTAACACTGAAAAAGGCTGAGACAGGAGGATCACTACAAGTCTGAGCTGCATAGCAGGCCCTGTATCAAATAAATAAATAAATATTTTTACAAAAAAACACTAGTTTCTAAAAAAGGTACAAAATCAATAGTCCAAAGTTGTTCAATTTTTCTAAATTTTGCTTGATATCATCATTATTATTTCTAGTTGTACCACTGTAGCTATGATAACATATTTGTTTTCACCATATTGGTGGAAAGTGCTGGGGTAATAACCAAAGCTCTTCACTTAAAGAGAGAGGACAGTGCTAAACAGAAACCAAAATCACACACTCAATTAACTGGAAAAGAAGAATCGATATAGACACAAACCAAGATTCTCTGACACACTGAAGAGATCCCTGAAGAATAGACTTTTCATAGAGTAGCCTTGGTAGTAATGATATAGCTAACTACTATCACATTTTCATGAGCATTATCACAAAAATTAAAATAAATAGTTCCTGAAATAAAAAAATGACCAAAAAAAAAAAGAACACAATTAAATCTGAGGCCCCTGACCCACCCAAAACAAGTATAAGATTCAACAGCAAAGAAGAAATTGGGAGTTGTGCACTTGAAATTTCTGAAATGTTATCAATTGAGGTAAAGAAACAACCATAGAAGGGTATAGAGGAATTATATCAGAAATAATCTCTGAAGAATAAAAGGAAGGATACCAGTACAGAGAGAATTGCTGAGTATGTCTAAAAAAGAGGTACATAAAAAAATACAGGAGCATAGAAAAATTATGGAAATCATGAATTAACATGTTAGGAAGGAAATACAGTGTAACAGACACATTCAAAGAGATATCCAGTAAATTTAAAATTCCATTTAAAAATTAAAAAAGTGAATGATACTGAACATAGATTTTGGGCTTTAAATACTTCCTCGGAGCTAGTGATCAGGAAGACAAAGATCACTTAAAAATGGGATGGAGGGCCGACTCCGCCATCCTGCTCCATCCCGCCTGCCCCCGCCCAGCTCCTGAGACCAGCCAGAGACAGTGGCTGACTCCAGCGGCCTCCTGGATCCCGCGCCAAGCTCTCCCAGCGAGAGCGAATTTACAGGACTCACCAGGCTTCCCAGAGCAGTGAGAGTGTGGTGAGTCTGAGGGAGAGCCTTTGGCTTCTTCCCACACGCGCTTCGCGGATCCCTGTCCCCAACCCCTCCAAGCCAGTGACTGGTCTGAAACCTCAGGACCCACTCACCAACACCTCCCTGGATCCCCTGACCTAAAGCCCACTGATTGAGTGGGAATTTCCCCGATTTTCTGGGCATCAAAGGTCAGTGAGTGTAGAACCTCAGGCCTATCGTGCCTGAGATACATTTCCCAGGGATTAAGCTGCCCATCACCTCCCGTGGCCAGGTGACAGCTCCAGGCACACTGTGCCAGAGAAACACTTCCAGGTGATTATGGGTCCCACCCCACAGCCCCAGACCCAGTGCAGGTCAGCCTGGAGTGAGAACTCCGAGCCTACCACACCAGAGGGACATTTCTCAGCAATCCACGGTCCCACGCTATGGACCGAAACCCAGCTCAGCCTGGCCTATGAGGGAGGGCTCCAGGCCCACTGCACCAGAGGGACCTTTCCCAGCCTTCTTGGGTTACAGCCTGTAGACCCGGACCCAGCATAAGCTGGCCGACTCAGTACAGCCTACTCAGTGACTAAGATCATCCACTATCCTTTTGTGAGCCCAGAAAACCCACCAAAGCCCAGGCCCACCCACCTGGGGAACGTCCTGCCTGACACAGGAGGGCTGACCCCGGGAACCAACATAGCGGAACCAAAGGAGCTGCAGCAAAAAAGGAATTGAACACAACAGCTAGACCTAGGATAGGCATACCTGGAAAATCTCAAACTTATTAGACTGGCACCCGAATCTCATAACAAGCTAAGGTTATAGCTGCACCAAAGCTCTACACCAAAGGTCAAAGAT
>PVKA01035318.1:0-22730 GCA_004027165.1 Ctenomys sociabilis
CTGGAACTTTAAATTAATAAAAGCTAGAAGAGTCCATTGACAATTGTAAGCTATTCCAAAATCATGTAAAGAATAACAATAGATTTCTGTGCAGAATTTTTATCAGCCACATTTTTATTATAGTCATATTTTGTGCAAGAACTTCTACTATTTTAATTATACTAAGCAAGCTGCATATGATGTATAATAATCTTTTTTAGCCTCAACTACAGAATTCATTACAAATGAACTTTTAAATATTCATGGCAATAAACTGTATAAGAACAGATCTCTAGTAAGGTGTCATTTTAAACATAGCAATGATAATCGGGTCTTCTACCCATGAACTTACCTTTATATAAGATATTTCCTAGTTTTGAAAGAGAAACCAAGTGGTCATCGACCAGTGTTATCCTTCCCAAGATTGCTGCACTAACCAGCCAGGTGCAGTGGACCATACCTGCAATGCCAAAGCTGTAGGAGGACAAGGGAAGAAGATCAAAATTTCAACCTAGCAAGACCCTGTTACAGAATCTACAAGAGAGCTGAGGCTGTATATCAGTAGTAGAGCATGCCTAGATTCAATCTTCCACTCTTGGAACAACAAATGTTCAACCTGATATTGCTGGTAGTTTTCCCAGGCTAGTACCTCTGTCGGGCTAATGAGGTGCCCGATATTAGCCTATGGCTCACCCATTTAGGTCCCCAACAACTGAGAAATAAGTAAAAGAATGTTGTTGGAGATACAAACCCTCTCTTCCCCATGAGGTAAAGTGGTTAGGAATCATAGCTTAGTGTGTCTGACTTTCTTCCCAGTCATAGATCTCCTGGGATAGGACACCTGTCCATATGAGAGAAGGAAGGATGAGGCCACCAAGACTTTGCACTTGGAGAAACAGTCCATTTGGACAACTTTGCTCCTGTCAAAACTGTGTGCAAAAGAACCAAACATGCCTAATAGGCCAACTTCAATTCCCAAATTTTTCAATCAGAAAAATGACTCTTCTTCCCCACCTCCAAGAGCAGTAGGTACCAGAGCAGTAGATGGACTTAAATAAGATGTGAAAGTGTATATCCAGACTGAAGGGCTCTCTGCTGAACTGTACATCTTGGCATTGCAATTCTAATCCTATCACAAAAGCTACACTTTCAAGGATCATTTCTATTGTACGTTTGTAGTCCCATCACAGAGAGACTTCCAGGTACCAACCATACTTAGGAATTCCAGCTCTAGTGTGCCAGAGATGTTGGTGTAGGAAATATAGTCTTGCCAGGTTAAGACTGGTGAGATAGCTCAATGGACGAAGCACCTGCTTAGGCAAATACAAGGACTGGGGTTTGAGGCCCAGCACCATATGACACACTGGCCCTCTGGGTGCGCTAAGCCAGCCCCAAGGCCAGGTGTAATGGCACATGCCTATAATTCCAGCACTGGTAAGGCTGAAAACAGGAGGATCACTAGGAGTCTGCACTGCATAGTGAGACCCTCTACCAAACACATTAAAAAAGTCTTGCTAGACTGAAGGCTGGTTCAGTAAAACCAGTCATCTTTTGAACTTTTTGAGTTCTAAGCACATTGTTATAGAAATTCATTAACACTTCAAGCCCCTTTTTAATATTATAAAATTGAGCAACCTATAGAATCACAAGCAAAATTATCTTTCCAGCAACACAAGTGGGGCACTGTGCTACAAAGTGTAACAATATATACTTGTTACAGATTTAACACAATACAAATGAGGAGTGGCCACAAAATATTTATTAATTGTTTTACTGCCTACCATTTACATTTTTATCTTATCTCAGTGGGTGTTATTACCAACCCAAAATCTGGGTGTTCTTTCTGATTCCTTTCCTTTGCCTCCCCCTTTATATCTAATCCACTTCTGGTTTGATCAGTTCTGAGGCTTTGAATATCTCAAATCTGTCCCCTTTTCCCAGCCCCTTTATCATAAATCTTTTGCAGGATATCTCTAAATTCCTTCATAAGCTTCGAAACCTGCCTCCCTGCTGCGAACTCCAGCATTTTATTGGTGAGAAAATTGAAGCAGTCTGACTCTGGGCAAAGTATTAAATTCATTAATGAGGAAGAGCAATGAGGAACAAAGTCTAAAACTGAGCTCAAGTTTACTGAATTTAAATATCAGCTTATAAACTCTTATATTTGTCATGCTTACACCAGTTTCTCTCTCACCAATGCTATTACGTCCAATTCTCACATTATCCTTTAAGCTGATTTAGGCCAATGACCTATATAGCTCATTACAGAATGACTTCTAAACTGCAACTTAGTGATAATTTTAAGATAATTTGTTTTCAAAATAAAATGCCTACAGTGATGTAAATACTTGCCCAATTCTGTCTATAAGTAGGATAAAAAAGATTTCAGGTTTCCCATTTTTGACTGCTGGATCTGACTCCTAATCTTTGGAATGGATAAGTGAAATATAATTTGGAAAGTTAGCAATGTGAAGTTTCAAAGAATTAAGGGGACCAGGAAAAGAGCTCAGTGGTATAAGCGCTTGTCTGGCAAGTGCAAGGTCCTGAGTTCAATTTCTAGTACCAAAAAAAAAAAACAAAAAACAAACAAACAAACAAAAAAAAAAACAGGTATTTAAAAAAAAAAAGAATTAAGGGTGGGGCTGGGGAGATAATTTGGTGGTCTAAGTGCCTGCCTTGCAAGCACAAGGACCCAGGTTAGATCCCTACGGCATGCTGTGCCAGCCCCAAAACTGGGCATGGAAACACAAGCCTGTAATCCCAGCAGTGGGGAGGCTGAAACAGGAAGACCACTATGAGACTGAACTGTATAGTGAGACCCTATACCAAATTAAAAATGATAATAATAAGGGCTTGAAAATGCATGTGTTCTCATGATACCCACCATCCATTTGTAAAGCTGTGTCTCACTAGAATTTTAGACATTTTATGGCCAGAAAGATTGCTGTATATCATTAAAGTGTGGTTTCCTCCATTCACAGGTAATAAAACCAAGGTCTAGAATATAAGGAGCATAATGGGAGGTCCGTTCAGCCCAACTGGTTACAGTCTAAGACTCCTACCCTCCAGTCCAGGGTTCTTCCTCTATATCTTTTCTTTGTGTCCCTGTGGAGCAATAACCACAACATAAAAGAGCAGATAATTCTAAATCAACACAACAAAAGCCACAATAAAACCACACTCTGGGCAGCTTGATTACATATAGGCTGATAGTTCTTCCAAATACGCTCTCACTGTTCTCTATGATGATGGCTTTAAGATTACCAAGCTCAAGAAGAAGAGGTTTCTGGTTGGCATAAGGCTTTTGTAAACCTTTTTCCAACTCAGGTGATCATTTATCTGTAGACAGAAAGTTTAAAAATAATATTTTTCAAAATGTCAAGAAAAAAATCAAACATAAGATGGGCTAGGTGCTGAAGAACAGATAAATGATGTTTTTATATATAGTTATTTATTTATGGATTTGGTTCAGGGTCTTGCTATGCAGCTTGGACCCATAGTGATCCTCCTGTTTCAGCCTCCGCAATGGTGAGATTACAGCCATGTGCCACTACACCAAATTTTGGGGCCTGCATCACATGCAGTACTGAGGATCAAACCTGGGTCCTTGTGCTTGCTAGGCAGGCACTTATACTGCTGAGCTATCTCCCATTTATCTGATAAATGAGTTCTTAACACTAAAGTTCACTTTACTAATTCCCTTAAGTAAGATTTTGTTTTACAAAGTCCAGAAAGATTGTTTTAGTGGTTTTTCTTTTTCACAGCTAAGCTGCCATTCTGGCAAATGACCTTTGCACAACAAAGCCCTTCTCTTAAAGACCCACACTGCCCTCATGAGCTCATAACTTCATGCTGTCTCCCTCATGTGAACCTGCAGGCCTATTTGAAAGAGTCACAACACTAATTATAATACCAGATGTGTTTCTGAGCTCATTGCAAACATGTTTAGTTCTGTAGGCTCAATAACAGACAGAAAAAAAAATGCAGTAATGCAAATGCCCATGAAAGTATAAGACTGATAGATAAGGAAGTTTTCTGTGCATTAGGAAGGATGCCAACCTGAACCCCACATGCAAAAATCAAGTTACTAGTTATAAGAATAAGAGGATACATAGAGGAAATGCAATGACCACTGGGTATAAGCTTTGTTTGTTTCTGATTTCCTTCAACAACATAAACCAAAGCTTGGGATAGGAAAAATTTATCCTTCCACTATTTTCAACAGGTTCTTCAAAGCCAATTTAGACTGTGGTACTAGTGAATATGATTATGACTAAAAAGAAAAATGACCAAATTATACATATAAAATCCCTAAGTATCACTACTTAATCAAAAGAAAAATGCAAATGTTATAATTAGAATAGTTGGCAATTCATTACAGGAGGGATAAAAGAGAGCCCAGGTTCCAGTTCCATAAAACATTGTTAAATGTCTCATTTACATAATCTTGATCTATTTTTATTAATCATTTTATATTTTTGTTTAGTTCTCTAGTGATCAGTTCTTCTCAACAGATCCTGTGATTCTTGTGAACAGAGCTTTCTGACAAAACTTTTCCTGACTTCCTTCGATAGGCTTGTCCTTGCTGATTCCTGCCTGAAGAGAAATTTTGGAGCAACATCTAATTCTCATATAACTCACATGCCTGTCATTCCTGCAGATCCTCCAACCATCACAGAGTCGAAGAGCAACGAAGCCACCACAGGGCGACAAGCTTCACTCAAATGTGAGGCCTCGGCAGTGCCTGCTCCTGACTTTGAGTGGTACCGGGATGACACCAGGTGTGTGCTACCAAACATACCCGTTGCTCCACTTGGAGGACCAGAAATCCAACTACAAAGCCAGCCCAGTTATAGTCTGTGAAACTAAACAGTTCAGCTCTTCATTTTTCATATTTGTATCCATTGATCTGGGTCTTGTAGCTCTTAAATGGAAGTCTAAAAACATTCAGCTTAAATGTAAAAACTGAAGTACATGGGTGGATGCCTACTTTCATCTGCGTATGCTTCTTGCATGTAGGAGAAACTCAAGCCCAAAGAAATCCATCCATTCCTAATGAGTTCCCAATAGCCACTGGTTCTAATAATAGGGAAGGGATTATAAAGTTAAAGTTCTCATAAATGTTTATTTTAACTCTTCTGTTTTTCAACTCTTAGGATAAACAACGCTAATGGCCTTGAGATTAAGAGCACGGAGGGACAGTCCTCCCTGACGGTGACCAATGTCACTGAAGAGCACTATGGCAACTATACCTGTGTGGCTGCCAACAAGCTGGGGGTCACCAATGCCAGCCTGGTCCTTTTCAGTAAGTACGCCCCAGCAGCACCTCACTTGGCATCATTAAGTTGATTTCGTCTTCCCTGGCAACTTGATGGTCACTCCCTCGTGTGGTCAAGGTGAGCTTGTACAAAAGTGAAAATGCCCTCACTGAGATCGAAGCCCAGGGTTTCCAATTCCTGTGGAAAGAAGAATCTCACAAATTGAATCACTCTTGTTGTATTTTCTTATTTTTTATTTGTTTTTCTTAGTTTTTTTCCTGGAAAGTTAAACTGAAAAAAATGTTCAGGGAATACATATGACTTTTGTGGTCGCCTTTTTAAGAAGCAGGCATGACATCAGGGCCTGGAAATGGACGACCAATTATTAAAAAATATAAATAGAATGGTTGATGGAGAAGTGTTCAACTTGAATAGATGAGGTGCAAGGAGAAAAGCAGGCTAGAGAAGGGAAGTGCACGAATACAACATGAAAGGAAAGATGAAATGAATGTTTACAACATTGCACAAAATGTAAAGAATGTGCCAGGGAGAAAACAACATAAGTGCCTGCCTGGGAAGTGCAAGGTCCTGAGTTTGCTTCTCATTATACAAAAAGGATGAAAATAGGGCTGCCTAAGGTCTCCATATGATAGCAGGAAACATCACTTTTTTTGATTTTTGTTTGTTTGTTTATTTTTGCAATAGAGAAGGAACAGTGTGAAAGGGAGCATTTCTGATGATCTGAGAAGATTCTGAAAAGTGGCTAAGAAGGGGTCAGAGAGTTGAAAGTTACCAATGTTGGGAAGAGTCATAACCTAGGTGCCCACCCCATGGCATCATGTGACAGCCAGGACCACGATGCTGCAGGCTTGCTGGTCAGAGCAATATGAGTATTGAAGTAAAACATCCACAGAGGCAGAGGCTGAATTCGATCATGAGAAGACGATAGTGTTTGAATAAGCAAATCAAGTGAAGACATAGCACACATTGGTCCAGAAAAGCTTATCTCGACTAAGTGGAAAAGGCCAATAAATATATCGCTCTTCTGAAACAGCAAACCACTCATATTTTGTCTGCAAACTTTAAGAGGAAAGATTCTCTTTACAGAAGTGTTTTAATCTTACATAATTTATTTTAGACAAATCTAAAGGGAAAAAAGAATTCTCTTGGAATACAGTATAAAAGCCATGTTAAAACTGCTTAAGAGACAACCAGTGAAACTTGAAGGCTACCAGTTTTCTTCCAGTAAACATAGTTGGTCCTTTGTCAAAGATAAGGTGACAGTATGTCTGAGGTTGTCCTACATCTTCTATTCTGTTCCACTGCTCCTCTAGCCATTTTCCCCAGTGCCATGCTGATTTTATCATAGTAGCTTTGCAGTATAATTTCAGGTGTGGGATTCTGATGGCATTCCCACTGACTTACCTTTGTTGCCCAGAATTGTCTTTGCTCTTCTAGGTATCTTCTGGCTCCAAATGAATTTTAGGATGTTTTTTCCTTAGATCTGTGTGATATTTTGATGGTGTTTAGATTAAAGCTGCATTAAATCTGCATAACAGTTTTGGTACTACAGCCATTTTAACTATGTTGGTTTTTCCTACCCAAGAGCAATGAGTAGCTTTTCATTTACTGAAGGACTCTTCAATCTCCTTTTATAGGGTACTGTAACTTTTACTCTACAGATCTTTTACATGTTTGTTAGATTGATTCCAAAGTATTTCATTTCTTCTATGCAATTGTAAAGGGTATACTTTCCATAATTTCTCTCTCTGTGAATTTGTTGCTTGTGTACATGAAGGCTATTGCTTTTTGAGTGTTGAATTTGTATCCTGCTACAATACTGACCTTGGATATTAAATCTACAATTTTTTGGTGGAGGTCATGGAATCTTCCATGTACAGTATCATGTCCTCAGTAAATAGTGATAAATTAGCTTTTCCTTTTCTTATATTTGTTCCCTTTATTTTTTCTCTTGTCTAATTGCTCTGACCAATGTTTACATAACTGTATTGAATAGGAGTGGTGCTAATGGACACACTTCTCTTGTTCCTGACTCTGTAGTGAAAGCTTTCCATTTTTTATCATTTCATATTATATTAGCTAGGGATTTTTTTGGCCATATATGGTTTTTATAAGATCAAGGTAAAGACCATCTATTCCAATTTTCAGTAGAGTATTTATCATTAATAGGTATTAGACTTTGTCAAATGCTTTTTCTGCATGTATTGAGATGATCATGTGATAATTTTCTTTGGTTCTGTTGATGTGGTGTATTGAATTTATTGATTTGCATATGCACAGAGAGCATACACATTAGCAGTTGGCTTGGAAATGATTTCTCCCTTTTGGGAAAACAAATATGTATTATGTTTACTGAAGAATAATATATGAAAGGTCATTAGGCTTTGAGATGAAAAAGACCTACCAAAATTGTGGAAAATGAATGAATCAATGCTTCAGTTTCATAGACTCAAAGAAAAGAGAGAGCTCTGCTGGTTTTGTAACAAGAATGATAACCTCCCATCCAGCCTCCTATTGCCTTTAGATTTGGGAAGTGCCTTGCTACAAGCTCTATAGTCAAAACCTTGAAATTGAAGTTCTATGGTATTATAATTCACATGAGGCAGAAAGGGAAGGAGAAAGAGAAAGATGAAGTGGAGTGAGAGAAACAAAGAAAGAAAACAGGAAATAATGGAGAGGAAACATTTCATATGCGAGTGGACTGGCTGTTATCTGAGCTCAAATTAATGGGATTAATAGGAAGAGGAAGGCACTGGACAAAGGTTAGTGGTGGTGCTCCTCCCCAGAACAACAGAGTCAGGTGGGGCTCTGCAGCCAGCAGCTAGCAGTAGGAAGCACAGTGTGGGCAGCAGGGTGCTCTGCTGACCCAGCCAGTCTACAGCAGCTGAGGCAGCTGGTGCACGGCTGCCAGCCAGAGGCTGCAGGGGGGGAGACCCAGAGCTAGAGCCCCGAAGAGTTCACCATGATTTGCTGGGTTGGCGTGTCAGCACATTTTCAGTGCTGTCCACTCCAGTGACATGCTGACTTTCTGTAGTGCCAATGTGTGATCTCCTTATCCTCTGCTGCACACATGCACTGCCCCTCTCTGCTCAAACACTGACCTCCAAAAGGGTCAGTATAATTAAATGACAGCATCACGAGGCATCGTATTCATAGCAATTTTTTCCTAAGCTAGTGGAAGCCTATCTTTCTCATTTGTCTTGCCCTTCACACATTCAAGCCCTCTGTCAAGATTAGTCCAGACAGTGGTACCTTGGTTCAGGAATTTAATTTGTTTCACAGTTTTAGAAAAGATAAATGTAATTTTCTTGTGCAGCAAAGATGGTTGTGGTTGTGTTTGCATCCAATGTAAAGTTTACAAACAAAGACAGAATTTTGCCAAATGCCTTTGTTTGGAAACCAAACTGTGCTCAAACTAAAGTGTTTGTGAACCAAGGCACCACTGTATATTTAAGTATGGCCTTTTAAATAGTCTTCTTTATACCTGTGCTGCATGTTATCATGTATATTTTTCCAAATGTGGAGTCCATTGGCACAAGGCAGACAAGCAAGGATTCAGCTTCTTAGTCTGCTCAGACATGGGAATGCGCACCACACACCTGAAGGCTTACATTCTGGCACTGCCACAAGTTCTGTCCTCTGCATCTGTGCCAGCAAAGCCATGTTTGACACTGATGGTTTCCTCTTGTTCTGGTGCTGGTGCTGAGTTCATTTTAATACAATGAATAAAGAGGAATATGAACGTTGACTTGAATGACATCATTTCTTACCTGGTGTGTGCTCACCATGTACTCAGCTGCAAACCAAATGCTTCACATACATAAGTCCATTCAGTTGCCGTGTCAAACCTACTGTTTCTCCCAAATGCAGTTTGTGTAATTACTGAAGACTGAGCTTGAGATTTAAGTTTCAGTAATCTCTTTCCAGAATTCACTTTTGAGGCCAAGACATAATTTATATATGTAAGCAAAAACGTTAGAAAATACTTGTTGTACTTTGGAGGTTGTCTTGTCACCTCGTGAGACCTCGTGCTGGCCTCATACTGCTGTATATCCTTACATACAAGAGCACAGATTTCCCTCCATTTCCATTCCCATTAACTCCATCCACTTGGGTTCCCTAGATTATGATGACTCTATTGAGATTCTGAACTAATAATCCAGCCTAGTGGTCTAGGATGGAGAGAGTATCCCCACATACTACAGGATGGTCCCACTGATCCGTTAGTCCCCTTGTGCTTTAAGAAATGTGAGAACTGTGAGGATTAGTGAGGATTTTGAGCATATTGAGTGCAAAAGAATAAGAGTACAAAGAAATCCGTATGCTGTACCAGTGTGTAGGAGGTATTTTTTCATTTTCTCTGCAATTTTAAGAGATCATTGACTTGTGAACCTGTAATTGACTGAATTTTAAACACTACCTAAGTAACAGCACTATAATGAGTCTTTATAACTAGGGCCTCCCTTCTACTTTAGAAAGCATTCTCTGCTATTATTTTAGGGCCTCATTTTAAACACATACTGGTTAAGACGTGGCAGAACCCTTGGCCAGATTCTTTCAGAGGCCACAAAAACAAAACAATCTGAACAGCTATTTGAACACTAACTTTATATAGTTTGAAAGACTACATGCAAATGTCTATAAGTGCTTTCTGTGGATAGAAAAGGAATCAGCGGGCACTTGGAAACATCTTAATCATAGGCATCAAATAGGTTGACGTTCAGAAACAACATTGAACTTGTGTAGTAGTGCTGGAAAAGAAAATCTGTGTTCAGAGACGATCTCATCACAGCACCCTACCTTTGACTCCACCTTTGTCATTTATGTGCCTTCAATTCAAAGTGTCTCTGTGTGAAGTGTAAATGCCCATATAGTTGCTTCTCATGTTGTCTAGCAGAATCAGCTAATAATGTTCTGCCCCACATCATTCCCATGCATATAGCCCATATGTATGTGTATACACACACACACACACACACACACACACATATGACTTGCTAAAAGCCACCATCTATAAGGGTTCCATATTGAACACAAGTGTTCAATGACAACAGAAGTGCTTAACACCAAGGTTTCCTACCTTCACCTTTTGAAAATTGAGTTGGAAATTTCTCCTTTCATTTTAAATAGGATTTAGCTCACTTTATATCCTTATAAAAAAAGACATAAATCTTGGGCATAAACTATAAAACAGCAGCAGAGGAGTGGTGGATGACTAAGGATAAAAATCTGAATCATGGATGTATCTAGGGGGAAACAAGTCAAAAGGATGGGATTGAGAGAAAAGAGTAGCTAGTGAGGCTTGGAAAGCCTAAAATGGTGACATCAAGAGGGATCTGACACACAGAGAAGGATGGGAAAAGACAAGTGAGGAAGGGTGGGTATGATGGCTAGGCTGCTTTTCTGGGATTGAGGGCAGAGTGTGTCTACCCAGCTGTGAACAGAGTGATGAGAAAATATTAAGCTGAGTTATTTAAACAGTCCAAATAATAATAGTAATAATAAAAATAAAATACAGTAGAAAGACTATAATATGGGATAATAACCTCCAACTGCTGTATCAATGCTGAAAGGAGTTTAGCTATTTATTTTCAAAGCTGGAAACATAATACCAAATAACCAGTGAAGGTTTAAACCATTTTTCTACTTGACACTTGTGTAACTAAGACACAATTGTTCACTGGGCTGTTATTGACCTGCTCCATCTTAATGGACTTTGGAAGCCTTCACATTGAAGTTGCAGCTAGAGAGCTCACACTGCCAGACAGCTGGGCTTGTTGTGTCCAGCTCTAGTGGAAGCCTGAAGATGAGGTAAATTCTACTCTTTCTAATCTTACATATGGGATGGAAGGTAGATAAAGACGAATATGTGAATATGCTTATCTCTTTATGTTTTTGGTTTCTGTTGATGTTTCTTGTTATTTATTTAAGAAACAACTTACATGAAATGGGTAAAAGTGTGCTCTAATTATGTTACATTATTGTGTTCAAGAGTAGAAGAGTAGCAAATTGTTCCCCTAATACACCATTCTACCTTATGGACAGAGCCTCAGAGGAAGATTTCAACTTAAAACTAGGTTTTAATTGTGTGTGTGTGTGTGTGTGTGTGTGTGTGTGACTTGACAGACTGAAGTCTTAGCACCTCACTTTATTAGGATTGAGTTAGTAGCTCAAGTATAAGAATGTGAGAGGCTCACATGCCTAAGACCCAGTGTTCAGAACAAAAGTACTTCTTATTACCCACTGGGATGATTCACCAAGCAAGCCTGATTAGTTGATCAAATTTCAGATGAAATTGTATTATGATAAGTGTAGGATTAAGGAATAGATTATAAATAAAATTATACCATTTCAGAAATCATTTAATTTGGGAATTACTTTTGGATTGGCACCATTAATATGGAAGTAAAACCCTGAGAGGAAAGTTGAGCTGGTATTTCCCAAAATAAATTTTCAAGATGCTTGGCTAAAGCTGACACTGCTGTAGGGCTGAGGGAGACAAAAGAAGTCTGCATCTGGTGTAGTTCCATATTTCTTGAGCTCAACAGGAGAACCGGGCCAAGATATATCACCTGGATTTATTCAATGACACCTACAAACACCCTATATTTCAGCTTTCCAGAAAATCCACCATCTTGTAGTGACTGTTTCCAGTGAAGGGTAGGATCGAGTAGGGTTACACAAGCTGATGTCCTCTTCCTACTCAAGCTAAATCCTTAAAAACAGGTTTTGTGTTTTTAATTTTACTAATACCTCTGTTTCATTTTTTAATGTTAACAGGAAAAACAGATAAACACTTTATAGGAAATATGATCCTATAGGCATGGAGATTTCATTTGTTTTATAATTGTTAAGTAGCTAAACATGAGAAAGATATGTATCTAAACTTTCCGTGATGTTTGCTATTTTTTCCCCTTTAGAGCGTGTTTTACCCACAATCCCCCACCCTATTCAAGGTCAGTATGACTTTTATCATCGTAACTTTCTTGATGGGTCATTCTCCAACATCTGTAATATGCAAAGAGGAAAACACATTCACATGATTCACACACAACATAGTTATTTTCCTCAGACATTCAAAAGAGTTCAGCTGCTGCCCTCAGTGTTAGATAAGCAGAACATGTGGGTCATTTGCCCTGACTTCACAGCATTCAAGAGCCCAAAGGATAGTACAAAACTACAGGGGAATGTTTTTCTTCAGTCGTTATGTATCATAGATGACAGTGAACTTGCACATTTGGGACACAACCATTTAAGTTCCCTCGCTTTGTAGCCCACAAAAATATAAAGCCTCCCACTAATCACTTTCAGAGTAGGAGTTTTACTACATGAATTTGCATCACTGCGATTGCTTATAAAAATGATTTTGTAGGCCACCAAGCACTAAACTTAACCAAAGGATTAAGGATACTTACTAGCATACTGTTCCCTTAAACTACTGACCAATTCCTGAGTTTTCTGTACAAAATGTTACTAATTTAGAAAACACAAATTTTTTAAAAAAGTAGTCATCCTGCTTTCCTTTTTATAAAAATTCTACATCCCCAAATATAAATTTGTCTCTTACACCACATTTAGATGCAAGTTACAGCCACAACTTTCTAACTGAAGGCTATTTAAAGGCAAACTGGCAAATAAAATTAAAATAATACAGAATAAATCTGAAATGAAACCAATCTACCATTGAAATTAAATTCCAGAAAAGTGATTTGCAAATAGCACTCAAGGACTTGAGAAAAAATGGAAACTAGGCCATGCGGGGCCTACTGTGGAAAAAGTAAATCCAATTAAACAAAATTTTCATACACACTATAAAGCAAATGTGCTCAGAATGAAAGGCAGAAAACTCTTATTTTATAAGTTTGAAGATGGATCACATTTCATTAACAATTGTCTGAACTAAATCTTAGAGCAAAATTGGGTATAGAGTGTCAAAAGGCAATATTTTGCATATTTATGCATTCATATATATGCAAACTTATTTTAATTACATTTCAAATGAGTATTGCAAGGTTTTTAGGATCAAGAAAGATTATTAAAAGAATTATTCTGAAATTTTAAGGAAAATACAAAGTATTATTAATATAAAAGCTTAGAACTGTTCAATAAAATATTTCCAATAAACATTAGTGCAACCAATTTTTTATCCCAGTCACAAAAAATGAAGCTTTTTAAAAAAGTGACTTTTTTTCAACCTGACACAAAACCAGCATTCACAGAAATTTGCTCTTCTTGAATTCCTGATGTGCCATAATTATTTTAAGACATTTATCTTCTACTGTTGTGGAGAGATTGACATCATTTTGTCATGTTACCATCCTGCAGATAGCTTGATATAGAAAATGCACACATACACATTTGTCCCAGTGGATAATAGTTTCAAAGAGTTCCTGCCCCATCCAGCGTGAGCATCACAAAGATTCTAGGTAGCCTTTTAAGAAGAATTCTGTAGCCACAAACTCAAATATTTGTCTGATCATACATTATGCTACGAGTAACACTGAACACAATAAAACCAGATGCTGCTCACAAAGGACAGCTGTCAGACATTGAAAAACAATCTGGTCTAGGCATGGAGGATGGGTTCCGTTGTGTTGAATGTTTTATATTTTCCACAAACTGAATTGTTGATTGGAGAATGACCTAGTTAGTTGTTATGTTATAGGTAGATTGTAGTTAGCTTCCTTAGATCTGATAGATTTTAGAGACTGTAGTTTACCTTATTACTAATATTTTGGGCTTCTGCTAGCGCAAATTGAAAAGCTGTTCATCAAGACTTGGGACTGCTGATGTGAGAGGTTGCTAGAGAATAACAGCCAGACTGGCCATGCAGCTCAATGGCGGAGCACTTGCCTAGCATGCATGAGCTGCTGGGTTCAGTCCCCAGAGTGCAGAAAAGGGGCAGTCCTGTCTTACACTCCTTGTTCATTACTTTCTAGGGACCTAATCACTTTTCCACAGGAAAAAAAACTTCTAATCAAGAGGGCAACCCATGGGAAATGCAGTTTCCTATGGAAAGAACAGTGAACAGTAGAGTACCTAATCTTTTTGAATGCCAATCTACTACACAGATCTCTGGGGAAAGAATGCCTCACTGTGGTCATCGCTGAAGCACAAGAATTTCATTTACGTAAATATCGTACATTATTATCATCCGTGTTGAAACCTAAGCTTCATCCCAAAGAGCTAACATAACCCTAACAGCTAGTTGACAAAAAGAACCGAAGAAGTTTTTTTGAAACAGCTAATTTCCTTAAATTGATTTGAAAATGGAAAGTCACAAAGACACTTTTCTGTCCATCCATTAAAAAAGGAGAAGTTTCTCTCCTGATGACCAGCCTAACGGAAGTGCCTGTTTCTTGTCTGCAGCTTCCTTGTGACTGTACTCAGTCAAAGGCTGGAGAATTCGATCTAAACCCTCTCAGGCAGTGATTAAACAAAAACAAGGCTCAATAAATCAGATGCATTTCCCTTGGGTTTCCATCATGATATTGCTTGATTTTCTGCAGCTATAATGATAATAATACCGGAATTATACCAAAAGGCAACGTGTGCTGGCTGTGGCCAATTAGAAATTTTCAAATGTCCTTTCCCTGTGTTTCTCAAACAGAACCAGACAAAATGACAGGTGTACTTCCTGCTTCTCAATTTAAAAGATTCATAAAAAAGTAAAATAAGCAGTGTTCCATCCTTGATCTGTTTCTGATAGGTGTCTTATCCCATTAATTTTAATTTAGGCTTATTTATTCTGAAATGAGTACTGAATTGCATATATTTGCATAAATACCTCTGACTGTATTGCTGCAGAAAATCCTCTGAATTGTAAAATGAAGAAAGCGTCAGCTCTTAGTGTCTGAGAGAACTTTCCTCACTTTGTTGGGCTCCACTTATTTCCTGGGGCTTTGAATACCGGGCAACAATGAAATTTCTCTCAATCAGCTTGTTTGTACATAGTCCTTCTTCACGACGGAAAACAGCTAGAGGATTCACGAGGAGAAGGACCCATTCATTTGGCCCCAGGTGCTGACGCCAACTTTAGAGAACCAAAAGCATGGAAAGAAAGGAAAAGGACAAGGACAAGCCAGCATTTTTTGTGTATACAGCTCTCAATCAGAAAATTCCCGGGAGCTTAGAGCTCTCTGGTCTCCATCAGCTCATCTTTCTCTGATCACTGACTATACAAAGAAAGAAAAGAAAGACAGAAAAGAAAAATGACAAAATTCTCGAAAGCATCTCACTTGTTTGCCTCCCATCTGATTATTTATCCCAAGTGAACAGCCTTTCCAATCACTAACCCTGTGCGGCGAGTGGGGCTGGTGAGCGCGGAGATTATCTCGCAGGTTCAGGCGCTGCACTGGGCTTGCTCACAGCTGCTTGCCCTTCAGCCCCTGCTTTTCCTTTGATAAAACACATTGCACATGGCTGGGTTTGCATGATTAATACAGCTGTCTAAAGCTTTCTCTCTAAAAACAAAACCTCCCAAAATTAAAGTTGTTTCTTTTCTAAAGTCTAACTCACAGACAAGCCAGCTCTTATAAGTCTGAAGTCATTCTGTTTCCTCCCAAAGGAAGACCAGCGTCCTTGTGGTCAGGGCTGGCATTAAAACAATCAGAGGTGGAGTGGGTTCCATCCCAACCACGGGCTCTGAAGTCAGACTTCAAGGCGATAGAAGCAAGAATGGGAGAGTTCCCTAGATATAGTCCCTGCGGTCACAGAACAGGACCTACAATTTCTATGTCTTACGGGATACAATCCTGGAACTCAACAAGAAAAGGTGTCTCTTCAGCTCCTTAATATAGTCAACTTGTCCAAAAATTCTAACATGAAAAATTAATGACAATAGGTAAGGGGCTTCTCATATACCAGTAAAACCCTAAACTGTATTGTGCATATTAATTCAATTAATTCCTATAAACCTTATATAAACCTTAGAAAATAATATGCAGTTTTCCCCATAAATTTCAGAGTAAAGTGTACCTGGATTTCAATCTCCTACTTGTACTACACACGTCCAGATATATATATATATATATATATATATATATATATATATATAGTACATTATAAGTAACCATTGTGTATGTATTCATAATATTCAATAGCTATGTATTTGTCTGATGAATGTTAAAGTCATAAAATTTATTTTACATAATATGATCCTTACGATGCATAATAGTTACCTTAATATCTATACAATTTTACAGAATTCATTTTCAGATGTGCCCAAACACAGAGAGATGTATGCCCATACACATGGAGAGATTTATGTGAAAATATTCATCTTCTCAAAAAACATGAGCAGAGCTATTTGGCATTGACACATCTAATTTCACACACTTATTCAAACTGATTTACATATACACCACTATTAATCATAGATAATTACTAGCATTGTTCTCTGTAATTCAGTTTTTCCAACTGTGAAATGGGAAAGAAATTACATTTTTCATGCCCACAAGCTCAAAGTGATATTTTAAATAATATACAATAGGAAGTTTCAAGCTCCTAGAAAGAAAGCACATAGGATTTAAAATAATCATGTTCAGATACACATATTTCCCATAATTTTTAAAAGTATTTTATTTAGAGGTATACCTGTGTTGTATTACAGGGACATTAAGGAGAAGTGATTTCAGTATACCTTCATTATAGTTTAATGCATTATGGATTCTGGGAATATCTGAAATGTCTCACTGTTAAGAAGCTTCAAAATGGAAGCATTGTAAAACCAAATAAAAAGGATTTTTTCAAATGTCCTGGTGTCTTACACCTGTGATCCCAGTGCTTGGGACGCTAAGGCAGAAGGGTTGCATCGGTTTACGTCCAGGCAAGACTACATCATGAGTTCACAGCCAGCCTGAACTACTCAGTGAGACCCTGCCTCAAAAAAGAAAGGAAAAAGATTTCAGTGTTTCATTATTTGTAGCCACTATTATGACGCTGCATGTAATGAAGCTGCTCACGTGAACAGCTCCGTACAGAGGGACAGTTCATGTTCTAGTGAATTCCATCGTGTACATTAATGCATATCATACTAACCCAAAGTCATCCTCTTAGCAAAGCTGTCTCTTTTACTGGTCAAGGGTATAAAGTATATTCCAGGAAAGGGTTCAGATCTAAATCCCCCTCTCCTTTCCTACTGGATGGGGGAAACAAGGGTCTTGTTTCTACTGATAACGCTTACGCAGCCGTGTCCAACAAAGTAACAGTGATCCAATTAGCCCTGACTAATACATATCAAAAGAGTTCTCAGTACCTGATGCCTTGGCTCTTTTACTGGACAACCGACTTCCTTCTGATTTTCTTTAATAAGAGGAGCCAACTATTAATAGTTCCACCAGTATTTAATAAAGAACCAATGATTCATTCATCATCAGTTCAGCAATTTAGGCCTAACTGTAGTCTGTGAGGTCTCATTGCCCTTTCTGCTTCTTACCTCTTCCTATCTTTCTACTCTTCTTTTTCTACTCTATTTCTCACTCTATTCATGTTAAAAACACTTGAACAATCTATCTGAAATTTATTCACACTGTTATAAATGTCCAACAGAGGCTCAGAAGTGTTATTCCTCTCTGAATTTATGTTTAGCTTCAAGCTAAAGAGCTAAAAATCCTACAGCATCAATTTACAGGGAGGAAAATTTTTAGCACTAGGACTCTACTTTCCAGAGGTTTCCAGTTTTCCCATACTGCATCTGTCTACCTTAGACAGCCCTTCCTGGTGACCTCTTTGTGCTCTTCCCTGCTGTGTGCTATTTAGATTTCTAGAGCTAGCATGGATTTGAAAATGAATACTTTTTTTTTAAATCCAAGCTTCCACTAAATTTTAATTTGATGGAAATATTACTCCTCTATGAGCTTTTTGGGAAAAAATCTTTCAAAGTAACAATTACATTTGGGGATTAAGTTTAAGTAATTGGCAGTCTTGTCTTTTTAATTAAAAAGAATAAAGCTGCCTAAGAAGAGCTCTGTGAGATCTGCAGTGAAAAATGTTGGCACATTGCACCAGAGGGTGGCAAGGCTCGGATCCAGAGTGGACAGAGAAGGTTGATGGACACTCCTTGTAGTGTTCAGAGTACAGTGCCCCAGGAACTTTCCTCGGTGTTTGTGTCATGTGATATTTAGCTTAAGGCTGGCAGGGCCTGAGCTGCACTGCACACACTGCTAGGTCTAACCAGGAAGTGAATTATTTCTTTGATAGCTTAGCTCTGGATTCAAGGTTAGTATGAAAGTAGACTCCTTAGAGAAAGATATACTACTTAAGCATTAAAAAAATACATTTTTAAATCCCCAGTACAGACCCAGGCCTTGTTAAACATGATATCCTATCCCCCAAAATACAATCCTTAACTTTTATTTGTACCTTGGCTCCCTCTTTCTCTGCCATTTTATTTTTTATTCCTGTTAGAGTTCTTGACGTCCCTTTTCTCTACTTTCCCTTCCTTACTCTCCAGGTATTCCAGGTACATGTACTCCTTTACATCCTCATAACAAAGACAAAGTTTTGACAGTATTTGCATTGACTTCTAAACACTAGCTATCCTGACATGCAAGCACCAAGAAGCCATTGTCTCTTCTATATGGAGTGAATAACCAACTGCTGAAGAGGCAAGATACAAACTAACCTTAGTAACAACTTCCCTGTCCTCAGTCAGCCTGTCCTCAGGATGGTCTTTCATCTTCACAAGCTCTTTGTGAGCATTAAAAGAAGCAAGGATCCCAATGGGGGAGGAAGCAATGGAAAGGGTCTCACCCTACATCTCCCGGGCACACTGCTGTGAGGAAGCGCACCTGCCAAGTAGGAGCACAGCGTGACATAACAAGCCAGCAATTCCAATTTCAGGTGTCTGGTGGTCCTACCAACCAGCAGATGCGTCAGTATGACTCTGCTGAGAATTGTCATCTTATACCCACCACAAAGTAGTCGGGGGAGAGAGCTTACAAGCTTCTTACCATGCTTCTTAATTGAATGCTGGGGAGCCAAGCACCTCTTAAGTGCTGGATCACTTTGCTCAGCACTGTGCTGACTTTCAAGGAACATGGTTCCCTGCTCTGTGCGACACATGTGCATATCATGCCCGGACATCACCACTGACGTGTGACCTTCACTGCCCACCATAGCAGCAGGCCAGTCTACTTTTTATCTGCCCCTTGCTCAAATAAAGGTTCTAATTTAATCTCCCACCTTGTGAGCCTTACATTTATAAGTGCAAACACATTCAGTGCAACCTTTTTAACTGCAAACTAAAAGAAAAAAAAGGATACTGTTTGGGAAAAGAGAAGTAGGCTGAGGCTAGGGACAAAAAGGCAGCCACAGCAGCAGGAGGGCACTGTGCGCCTCACTGCTCTCTCAGTGTACACTCTGTGCTCACCAGCCCAGACAGCTCCAAGCACCCCAGCCATGTTCTGTGTCAGAGAGCTGCTCGCGCACTCTGCAGTGCTTTCTCAATTAGGTGCATAGACCGTTTACTGTGTTATAACACAGTGGAAGCAGGGGTTGTTTGGACAACAGAAATCAAGTGGTAACTTGCCTTTAGAGTTAGGCCTAAGTTTTTATTTTTCTGCCTAGAGTTCCAGAACACAGGTAAGTTTGTCAGTGAAAGCTGACAAGAGTGACCACGCTGAGGAAGACAGTGATTCTATCCACAGACGGTGGTTCCCTCCTCGGGCTTCCACCTTCCCATTTGGAAGTTCACAGTAAGCCTCCAGAGATGTACTCTCCACTTGCCTTTGCCTGTGCTTCATAGTTTCTTTTAGAATTCCTGTCTTCTTTTCTTTATGCGGTCTAATCATTAGGAACACAAGGAAAAATCCTATGTTCTTCATGGAACTTCAGAGTAGTTTTTGCCACTGGTGAAGTTTATTTGGCAGTGAGAAATATTTTGAGGACACCTGTCATTCAGCCAAAAGGATATTTTTCTATAATTTACTCTGGTCTGTGTTTTAGGAATGATATTGGAGAACAAGCCAGGGATAGCTTCTGTGTTAGTAGAGCACAGGTCAGATGGAAAAGTACATGATGAAGGAGATTAAACAATCAAATAAACTTTGTTAAATCCCTTTTAAGGTACTCATGAGCTGTTCAGGAAACAGAGCAGGGAGTTGTTAGCTATCATGAGGAATTGCAGAGAAAAATGGACTTCCAAGGAAAAAAAGAAGAGAAGAGAGGGACAGCAGAAAATTCTGATGCATACAAAGTCTGTAGTCCAGAAAGAGCTTCAGTGATAGATATCCAATATAAAATAAAGTAACTTTTAAATATAGGGAAATTTACCTTACTTGTTACTTCTTTTGCATATGATCTGTTGATCAAAAGGAAAAGAGAGAGGAAGGAAGGAAGGAAGGAAGGAAGGGAGGAAGGGAGGGAGGGAGGGAGGGAAGGAGGGAAGAGGGAAGGAAGGAAAGAAGGAAGGAAAAAGGAAGGAAGGAATGGAGGGAGAGAGGAGAGAGAGGGACAAGCCAGAAAAAGAAAAGGAAGGGGGCAGAGAGAGAGAGAGAGAGAGAGAGAGAGAGAGAGAGATAGTGCACGAGTGCTATGGAGCAGGACAGCACTTGCTGGCTTCACTGAACAGCTGTGCACCGTGTACTATGTGGTAGGCAGCGTATGATCTGTTGATCAAAAGACAGCACTGCTAAGGACTGAGGGATGGTTTTCCAGAGTGTTCTCACAGTCTGTTATCTAGTGGACAGTTTTGAAAAACTCAGAGTCTTTCAAAACAGAAGTTGCAGAGCAGGCATTTATTTCAGGTGTAGGACTGGTCACGCTGTGAGGCCCTGTCCATGTCTTCAGGGAGATGCAGAAACCCTGAGCAGCGGTGTGGCACCTGGAGTCAGTGATACGGTGAGAGTTGTAGATAAACAGGACTTGTTTGGAGGCATCCTGGAACTCTGCGGAATAAAGGGGCTGGACAGGGCCCCAAGCAGAACTACCTTTCCCGAGGTAGGGCCAAGGGAACTCAGAGTGCACCAACATCCTTTAATCCCTTATCTTCTCATTTCCAGGAGCTTTAAAACCCCAGGAAATCTCACAAGTTCTCTTATTATCTCTGCATTTAAACTCCTCAGGCCAATTTTACCTCATTTCATGCTATTTGAATGTTTTTGATTTTCTAACATATAAAATGAAAAGTCACATTACGTGGATTAAAGATGGTCTTGAATCCCTTAGAATTTTAAGTCTAGAATGTATTTTTCAGTAGATCAGAAATTCACAATTTATTTTCTTTATTTTTTCTTCAATATTTAAGATTTTATTGATCGTGCTGAGAATCAGTACACGATTCACTTTGTACACAATTCTTAACACACGCACCAACAAAAGCCATGGATTGTTTTTCAGTTGTTCCAGTGACTTTCCAGCTTCAAATTTAGAGGCAAATTTTCTGTAAGAGGATTAAGTGCCAGTATCTTCAAACGCTGACGAAGTGTTACTTAAGTCCCACCGATTCACAGTTTTGTACCACACACACTACATATTCGGATTTTTGATCTTTCACAGCACATTATCAAAATGAGGCAAACCGGACTACCAGGACCAAAGATGTCACAGAGCACACAAGGTTCCGACAGGGCAACAATTGGGAAGTAGTTTACTTTAGGGAAAAGTTCTACTAAAAACATGAGAATAGAAGTTATTTAAAGCATCCAAGACATATTAAGTGTAGGACTGTAATTCCAAATTACCATTTAGTGTGCTTTGTATTGTAGGATATAAAACTAACCCCCACCTATGGAATGTTAAGCCGACACCCAAGACAGCCGAAGCCTGCCCTAAGCCAACTCTGATTAACCACATACCACAGTCTTCTCAGTGCTCCCTGTCTCCCTTGTTGTATAATCCAGAGGAATATTTTTATCAACTATTTTGTAAATGCAAGTGTTTAGTAGTTCTAGAAACATTTCTGAAATGGAGGGAATCCTATAAATGATTTTTTTAGCGGTGAAGTCATTCTCTGGTTGTTTATTTTTTGGTACAACCAAAAATAGTGGGATACTGAATTATGGCAGAAATTCACAATTTAGAACTCAGAAATAGAAAGGGTGGAGTCACCCACCTCCTAAAATTTCACACAAACCCTAGAAACCTTTCCAAACCTATATTCACTTGTTAGCTAGTGAAGTTGATGAAATTGTGAAAAGATTTAAAATATACATAGAATGTATTATAGAAAATATAGTCTACACTCTGACTAAGTCAAATCAATAATTAAATGGGTTTGGGGCTATGAGTTAGTTTTGTGTTTTGTTTGTTTAATTCCTATACTTGGTACTGGCTCTCACTATGCAGCTCAGACTTGCAGCTCAGACTTGCAGCTCAAACTCGGAGTGCTCCTCTTATTTTGAGCCTCCCCAGCCCTGGGATTACAGGAGTACACCACCATGCCCAGAATAGGTGGCCAGCTCAGCATGCCCCTGGAGCTTTAGCCAGCTCAGTTCAATCCCCTAAAAGCCATGTGGTTCTGGGGGTCGAACT
>PVKA01035319.1:0-22719 GCA_004027165.1 Ctenomys sociabilis
TATGGAGCCACAAAGGAAAGAGATTGAAGTTCTATAGTGTGCCTGGGGAGAGTCACATGAAGAGAAAACTTTCTCTCAAGCACTCACAGAGAGCAATCTGGTCAAGCATTGGCCGTGACTCATCCACATGGATGACACAGACAAAGGAACTACAGAATAATGTACAGGACTACAAGATAAACCCTGAGAGGACTTCATTGACCACATAGGAAATATAAAGTTCTTGTGTTGGTATATAAGTCTTGATCTACCTAGGTCTTAACCATCCAGCAGAAAAGTATAAAAATGAAGTATGCATCGTGAGCCCATAATATTAAGCTGAGCTGTAAATGGATATGGTCGACAATTTCTTTGAATAACTCACTATGGTTGTAGAATGCTGGACTGTGTTGCATTGTGGTGTCGAGTTCAAGCACCTAAGTTAGTTGAATGACAATGGAGTATCCACTTTTGACAGGTGTAGACAAAGGAAGGGTTGTAGAAAGAAAAAATCATGATGTGTGTGTATAGACTGTACAGTTGGGATAGATAACGCTGTGCTTCTACATAATTCTATGAGAGACAAGATCTGAACTAATGGTGGTTGGACAGGATATTATGTCGGCTTTTAGTACTATGGTCATCCATTAGGTAAATAATTATTGAATTTTTGATATAATTCAGGTATAAAAAATAAGATAAGTAAGCAACTACACTCTTAATTCACTGATAAGAAATATCTGCTAAAATAATATCTGTAAATATAATATCATGTATGCACCTTGTACAATACCAAAATGTTATGAAAACAGTTTGCAATGTATTAATTCATCAAATGTGTATGGTTAAGGTGTCTTGAAACTGTCTGATTGACATTTGTATTTTAATAAAATAAAAATAAATGAAAAAAAAAAGATAGCTCAATGGACTAAGTGCCTGCTTAGGCAAGTGCAACGACCAGGGATCCATCCTGGTACCAAATGCTGTGCCGGACCCATCCACCAAAGCGCTGAGCCAGCGACCTAGTCTGGGCATGCTGGTGCACACCTGTAATCCCAGCGCTGGGGAGGTTGAAAACAGGAAGATCACTATGAAGTCAAGCTGCCTGGTGAGACCCTGAAGAAAAACAAAAAATTTGTAAATGCTCCAAATATTATCTCTTCTTTTCCAAGATAAGAAAACTGAAGCTAGAGACAGAATGAGTGCCTTTCCTAAAGTCGCAGTAGGAGCAAACAGTAGCATTTCTACATTTGGTTTAGGAGTCATTTAAAGGCAAGCGCAGAAGCTTCTCCATCACTCAGCATCCACTGTGGTCAACTGTGTCTCCACTTGCCTCTCCCATCATTAACCATACAGCTTTCACTTCTGTCCACATTACTCTGTGTTGACAAGTCAATATTGAATTATGTCTACAAAATTTAAATACATGTGAAGAGGTTAGAATTTTCCAATAGCTGAGAACTCAAGTGTTTTTATTCTAGTTCTTTCTGTAATAAGCCTTTGAGATTAAAAGACTTCAATTTTTAATTAAATATGCCATTTGTTTATGTTTTAAAAGTCCATAGTGATATCTTAGGTCAACTTGATCCAAATTAGATTTTAAGAGAACAAGGGGTTTGGATTAAGAACAAAGAAACAGCAGACTCGCCTGGATCCAGTTTCCACTATGAGAAGAGCTGAGGATAACCTTCTACCCATAATTCCTGAGGCCTCTTGGGTGCTAGACATAATTCATTTAAGCAACAATGAGGAATTTCCCTTTGGTCCAGACCAGAAACTATTTGGTACTTGTATTTTTCTTTTTGCTCTTAAATAATCCCTCTTTAAAATTACTTAAGCTTATTAGTGGATACATAATGGTCACATTTCTCTTTGGGGGTACTTGTATGCAAAATACATTGTTTCTATGTTAGGCACACACCTGCAACAGCAGCACTCGGGAGGTTGAAGCAGGAGGAGTAACATGAGTTCAAAGCCATCTTGGACTACAAAGCAAGTTCAAGGCCAGCCTTAACTGCAAAGCACAACACTGCCTCAGAAAGAAGGAAAGAGAAAGAAAGAAAGAAAGAAAGAAAGAAAGAAAGAAAGAAAGAAAGAAAGAAAGAAAGAAAGAAAGAAAGAAAGAAAGAAAGAAAGAAAGAGAAAGACATTGATTAATTTTTTCTCTACCTTTCCTTCAACCCCTTTTCTCCCTATGTCGAAAAACTTTATTCTATTTTCTTCTTTTTCTTGTTCATCATTCTTTTTCCTTCCTTTCCTCCTACTGCTGCCCTAGTTACCCTTTCCACAATATAACAGTTTGTTTGCTATCACATTTTTTGTTGTAGTTTCTTTTGGATCATGTGGTAAACTCTTTCCGTTATTCTATTTTGGTTTCCATTTTTTTTGAGGCATGTTCTCCATGAATTGCTGAACTACCTGGGTTGACCTTGAACTTGTGATCCTTCACCCTTGGGATCCCAGCACTTGAGGAGTGAACTGCCGTGCTCAGCTTCACAGGTTCCTTCTTTGAGAGGCTGAAGCCTGTAATAATCATCTTAGGACTCACTAGAAGAAAAATTTTGAATTAAGTAGTTTTAAACACCAATGCCTTTTTAGTTATGACAGTAGTAGACAAAAAGATTAAAGAAATGTTTCTCAGGTGAAGGCAGGTCTGACAGATTTTCTTCTTGCAAACAAGTTAAGTCTTTCCAAAATGTTCAAAAGCTTTATGGTTTCCTGGTTATTTCTATGCTTAAGCTCCTAAGTATATGTTTGAAAACTTTCTAAATTGCTGAGCTTTTTCTATGCTTGATTATTCAGGTAATTTTTAAAGTATCTTTAATTTGCATCTACAATTCACCAATGTAGCATGCTTCATTAACTGTGTATTGCACATTTTATGTATGTTTCTTTATTTAAAATTTATTCTTCAATATTAAATTAGTTTTAATTAAATTATTACAGAAAAGGTTACGACTGTGTAGAATATTCTGTGGTTGGTTTTTGATTTGTTTTGTTCCCATTTAAGAAAATGATAAATTCTACACATTTAATTAATTATTATTTTTAAATGTATTGGTTGTTATGGGGTCTCACTAGGCAGCTCAGACATACGATCCTCCTCTTTTCAGCCTGTGCATAGCTGGAGTCACAAGCATGTGCCGCCATGCCCAGACTCTGTCCTGCTCAGTGGGCCCCAGAGGCGGGGCTGCTGTGGCATGTGGTGCCAACGATCGAACCTGGTCCCTGCACTTGCCTAAGCTTGCCTAAATAGCTGCTTTAGTCCGCTGAGCTATGTCGCTAGCCCCTTATACACATACACCACATGCACGTGCACGCGCATGTGCACACACACACGCACACACACACACACACACACACACATATATATATATATATTTTGTTTCTCTCTCTCTTTCTCTTTTCTTGTGTTTTTTTTTTTTTTTCAGAATTGGGGACTGAACTCAGGCCCTTGCACTTGTCAGGCAAGTCCTTAATCTACTGAGCCATGTCCCTGGCCCCAACACATATTTTTAAATTTACTAATAAGTATGAAATATTTCCTGCAATATTTTGATTGTCTTTTATTTCCAATTATTTAACTAAGTTGTTTACAAAATGTTAATCTAAACCTTTGCATTGTTTTATTTTTAGATTTCATTTTGCACAAAATTACATAACTAAGGGCATATGGAACAATATTATTTGATAATAAGTACAAGCATATTTAGTATTTGTGTTAATAGACATGATAACTTGGTAGGGTGACTTAATGTTGGGACAATTCTCTAATGTTATCTTACTCTGAACTGACTTAACATTAAGTGCTAAATCAAACCTTAAGGGAAAATTTCTTTAAAAAGTGATTTAGAAAACTGGCGGTCCTTATGGAAACTAAGTAAAGGCAAGGGAGAGCAGCTAAGAAACTGAGACTTGGGACTCATTTATTACTGTAGAGAGACATGAATAGTTCAAATATTACTATTCTAATAAAATTGAATACCACTGTATAACTACTATGGAAAAGGTATGGAAGTTTCTCAAAAAAACTAAACAAAGATATTCCATTTTGTCCAACTCTGCCATCTCAGTATCTTCCTGAAAGAACTACAGAGAATGCACTATGCTCATACATGATGCAAATATTCGTAGCAGCACAATTCTCAATAGCTAAGATGGGAAAATAGACTAGATGCCCATTAACAGATAAACAGGTAAATAAAATGTGGTGTGTGTAATCAATGGAGCATTATTCAGTCATAAAGAAGAGTGAGGTTGTGTTCTTCACAGGTAAATAGAACTGGATATTATCATGTTCAGCAAAATAAATCAGGCTCTGAAAATTTTCCCTTATTTAGTAATGTTAAAGCAAGGAAAAAACAAAACAAAAAGAAAGAAGAAAAGAAAAAAAGAATACAAAAACCTAGACTTTTAAAAATATAGAGGATGATCAGGAAAGGAGGAAAGAGAGAGAAATACTGGAAAATAAAAATTTAAATCTGTTATATATTTATATCAATATGCAGACAAATCACAATACTGTGTATTATTAATATATATTATAAATGCTTTTAAAATAAGTGTTAGATTTAAATATTGTCAAACATCAATACATTTTTTTCTTACTGGCATGCCCTTAGTCATGTTAATCTACTTCCAATGTTTAATTCCTTACAAAGTTACTATGCTTTTTAATCACAGCAATTATTTACTTATGACAACTCAATTTTGTCTTGATAGCTGAAGGTGCCATCATATGATAAAAACCTATCAGATATCATAATAAAATAGAGGTTCAATACTGAATTATTTTTGAATGATCTTTTAATATTTAATTTAAATATTGTGAAGAATATGAAGCCTTCAGAATTATTAATAAAGGGGTCAGTCAGATAGCTCAGCAGATTAAAGTGTCTGCTTACTCAGATGCAGGGACCAGGATTCGATCCCTGACATGCGGTGCCAGACCCACTCCCTGGACACACTGAGAAGGCAACTGAGACTGGGCATGCTGACACACACCTGCAATCCCAACACTTAGGAGGCTGAAAACAGGAGGATCACTGCAAGTCAGATCTACATAGCAAGGCTCTGTAGGTCCTGTACTAAACACATAAAAAATTTATCAATATATACTTCTCAGCAAAGTAAGTTGAAAGAAAATCATCTCTGGAAAAATAAATCATATCTCAGACAATGTGGGTACAAGAAGTTTTAAGTTTGCTTTAGATGTGAGTCATGGCACTAAGATTAATATTTAATTTTTAAATTTGTTTTTAAGAAAAGCATCATATGTTCATGCAAATTTTTGAAGATATTTTGTCTTTGTCTTTGTGCAAGCATTTCTAGCTTTTTTTTAGAAGCAAATGACCCTTTCCTAAGGAAATCAACTCTGTATGACTTCAATGAGGCCACGTTGATTGAGTCTTCTAATTTGTTTATAAAGCTTTACTCACAGAAGAGTCTGAAGAGAACATAGATTCAAATAAAGTCAGGAGGTGGGAGATAAGATAAAAGTAAGTTAATCTAGTGCATTCGTGAATTTTCCTATCCTGAAAGAAACTGCTTTTCTGCCACAGTTGTTAACCCCTTAGAATGTAAATTCAGTAAAAACTGCTGACAACTTGCCAATGCTGAATGAAAGAGAAAGACACAACTCTATTCAAATCATTATATTATTAATAAGTTAAGGAGAAAAGCTAGGAAGCATGATGGGGCAAAGCCATACATTTATACACACAAAATGGTTAAGGCAATGGTCCTGAGAATCTCCATCAGGTTTTTAAAACTAGTAGCTAATTGGTAGGATTCTCACCCTCACTAAATATATATGCTGATACCTGTGAACTAAGCAACTGCACTGAAGATGGCAATGTCATGCTTGGAATGCCTATCACTCTGATCTTCTAAATGCATATTGCTTCTAATGTCATATCAATTACTGCTAATTATCTTTCAAGCAAATTTTTTTTTAAAAAAATAATAAAAGAAAACAAGAGACAAGAAAAAAGTCATAGGACGTTCCTGCTACAATCTTGTATATGGTAAGATTTTGAAATTTCTTAGTAAAAAATGCACAATAGTTTATTTTTACTTATTTTTTCACATTCTGTAGGGATTTAAAGCTCAGCATATTAATGATTGTTGGAAAATACCTATTCCATGTTATGTCTAAGGTGTTGGATATTCAGACAAATAGTAATGTTAAGTTCAACTGCCTGTGTTATAGTGTGGTAATGTCAATAAGCTTCTCATCTGGATGGTTAACAATTTATGTTTGCAGGCCAAAAATTAGAGAAAAAGAACAGCTACCACAATAGCCAATATTTTGGCCCTAGCCCTTCAAGGCTAGTGAGGACTCAGGACATAGGAGAATGTGTAGTATAACCACCTGTAACTCAGTTGTGTGCCAAATTTTCTTATCAAGGAGATTATGGGGCCACTGAGGAAAGTGGTTGACAATGTACAGTGTGTGTAAGGAGTCACCTAGAGAGAAAAATTTCTCTTAGGCTTTCATAGATAGCAATTTGGTCAAGCAATGGTCATGACTCATCCAAATGGCTGACACTAACAAAGAATCTCCAAACTGCTGTACAGGGTTTCAGGGTAAATCCTGAGGGGACTTGATTGACCTTGTCAGATACAAAAGTTACATTTTTTTGTTATATAGGTCTTGCTTTTACTTGGTCTTAACTGTCCAGCAGAAAAGTATAAACCATGTGATACAAAAAGTAAAGCCATTTAATATGCTGAGCTGTAAAAAGCTCAAAGCCATTGCCAGATCCACAGATAACCCACTACAAAATCTTTAAGACTACTGGTCTATATTAGAGTACTTGGCTGAATTCACACACCTATTAAATTTGAATGACAATGAAATACCCAACCACTGACAACACTAAACAAAAAAGGGGGATATAAATGAAGGACCATTTTGTGGTGAAAAAAATATATATATATATCTGTACATACAAAATAGTTAGGATAGATATACAGCTACATTCTCTTATTTTAATGAGAAGAAAGATTTGTACTAATAGTGTTTGGACAGGATATCATGTCTTCATCTTGTCTATAAGTAACTCCTACGAAGACAACAATATGTAATATATTAATTATTGTAACTGTCATACTAATTTGTTTTGAAACTGTCTCATTGCTCTTTTTTTCTCAATAAAATTAATTAAAATAAGAAATAATGTAAAGGGACTCCAGACTTTTGCAATATTAGTTGATTGATGGAAAAGAACTAGATATTTATTCCCACTGTCTGATCTTCCAAGCCAAGGGAACAGATGGACTCTCTTTTTCCCAGACACTAATTTTTTTTTACTCTTGGAATTCTCACATATTGAGATAAAATGTATATTTTTTATGAAAAAGACCTAATATATTATTATCAGCATTATCATAATAATTATATTTCATATTTAATTTATGGAAATGGAAAAATGACATAGTTTGTCATGCTTTATGACATTGTTGGACAGATATCAATAAAGGAAAATAAAGAACCTGTGGTGGTTGGATGATATGAAAAAAGTGGAAGTAAAATGTGATGCCTTACAGGAAAATAAAATTTAATTAGAAAATAAGTGTGACTTAGCTTGACATATCTTTGCCTCTCTAGAATCATTTTATAGTTCATTTTTGCTACTTCACTTGTCTTAAGATACACTTGTGTTGTTGTATATTGTCTTGTACCTTATAATTTCCAGCAGGTATTAATTTAAAGTGTAGGGAAATTATCTTTGGAATCCTATTTACTCCAAATTCTCTATTCCTGTCATGTTATAAATTATCCAGGCTGCAATAACCATGTGTTTCATACACATCTTCTGTGATGTACATTTAGGATTTTATCTCATGAGCTTTGCAACATCTATGAGACCATGAAGAAATGTGGATTACTTCTAGGCTGAGTAAAGTGGAATTCTGAAATAACTTCATAGGTTAAACATTAGTTATATGAATATATATATATATATATCATATATATATATCATATATATATATATCATATATATATATATATACGTGTGTGTGTGTGTGTGTGTGTGTGTGAAAGTGCATTGGCATACATTTTTCTAAAGCATTATCAACATATTAAAATGTGGTCAAAACTTTTTATGAAATCAAAAAGCATTTTATTCTTATTTAAGTATTTCTATAGTTGAACTTCACCAGGTAACAATAAACAGTTGTTCACCTAATCTCATCGGCTAATGTATTCCAAGGATAAAATATTGTTACACTTTACCTTTGCTCTAAAACATTTATAATTAAGTATTCATTATGTGAACACAATTTATCTGTTTAAATTAACATATTTATGTGTTTTCTGGATATATTTCTCTAGTGTTTCTTTTTTAATTGTTCAATTTTTAAGAGTTTACTTAACAGTATTAAAACAGAAAATTAACAAATTATACAGAATTTCACTAAACAAAATTATATAATTTTGCAGTATTTTTTGCATTGCATGATGTTGTTTTCAAATTAGTTGTTTATATTACCAGATACGCATGCAAAGTTGGAAGAAGAAGAAAAAAAGAAGTATATAATAAATTAGGAAGAGAAAAAGATATAAAAAAAAGATGACAAAACAAATTAAGCACCACCTGCTCCTTCCCACAGATCAGCAGAAATGACCAGTACGGTTGCTCAAACCATCCTGTTTGCATATATAAATATATCTTCCTCTTCCCTCTACCATCCTCCTCAACTCAGGAATTCCTTCCTTTTGAACTGGCTACTTTCCTTTCCCAGTATCTATGCAATTGTGGCAAAACTATTTCAATACTTCATGATGGTATGAAATGTATGATGGAACATTCTCCAATGTTCGTTTTTAATTAAAATTCTTTTGGAGTTAGATAATTAAGGATGAGTTCATAGCATGGATAACTGCCAAACACTAACAATAGCTACCTTGGTGAATTCTGTTACTTAGTAACTAAAGTATCACAGCATTTCCACAACACTTCAGTAGTGCAGGTAAACACACCTGAAGTTCTCATAGTCAAATGGATGGTAAAATATTCCCACATACTACATAGTTACCCCCATGAAGTAGGTATTGTTTTCTTTTGTCTCAAACTACATTTTGTATTTTACACTGATCCTGTTCTTTGTCCTAGAAACTGACTTTGTTTCAGAAGATATACATCAAATAAAGAATGCAAATGATAACAAAAATGATTTGATAATTCTAGAAATGAAAAACAAAAATCTGACCTACAGGTATTTCTCTTGGCTGCATTTAATGTCCCAATTGATATCAGACTGAAAAGTAATTAATCATTAATCAGAAATCAATAAAAATTATCTACAATGAAAGACAATGAGAAAAATAATTATAGAAGAACAGGGGGATGGCAATGTGTTACATGATTTTAAATAGTACAACATATGTTTAATTGCAATAACAGAATAAGAGAATTAAAGAAATTATTATTATGCATATTAATGATTGATATGCATTAATATATATGTCGCTCAGTGAAAACTAAATAAAAAAGGAACAAAAAATGAGACATAGCATAGTGAAAGCCTGAAAGCCAAAGATAAATTGGATATAACTTGGAAACAAGACAATCAACATAATTTAGAGAATTTGATTAAAATGTGATTTATCAGACTACATAGAGAAAAGAAAGTGCAGAAACATTGTCGTAGTGATGAAAACAATACAAATAACAATTACTGCTAACTAGTAATTCATTATCTAGAAAAATCATCTTCCCAGAATCCAGAATGAGGGAGAAGACATGTATTTTCAAGTCGAAGAAAACCAGAAGACCTGAGGACCGCACACCCTTACCTGAAACCATGGCTGGGTACCAGCACTCCTCCCCCCGCCCCCCATGTCACCTTGTTCCTCCAAGTCCCTCCAGGAGCAGCTCACTGTTGGAGATAGATGTGAGCATCCAGCTCACAGGGCCCTGCCTCCACCTCTCCAATGTGGCTAAGGATAAAGATATTGTTCAAAAGTTTCTAGAACTCTACTTTTATATTCATTTTTCAATTTAAGAGGTTGGGGTCCAGGTAGGAGAGAATGTGTTCTCAGCTAACAGGAATATCTGAAGCGATAAATGTGTGGGTACATGAAAATGACAACATACACACACATATACTCATACACACCCATACACACATACCCTCACCTTATAGGCTCATATATATGTAGATTTAATAAAATGAAACATTATTTTAAAAAGATGGAGTTATGACACACATATTTACAATATTTTTATGTTTTAGGCTGTAAAGAATTAAGCATGAACACCAAATTTCCTACACCCCTCATGAAAAATTTAACTAAAAGGTAATAGTAAAATTAAAATGGAATTCCAAAATTCCAGGGTAATTATCAGAGTAAATAATCCCAAAGTAATTAGACAGAACATTATTAAAATAAAGATATTAATGGGAAAACACTGGATAATAATAAAAAATGGAGGTGTTATGTAGTTTCTTACAAAGATTGATGTTATTGATAATTCTTAGCAAATGAGAAGTGAAAAATGAGAGTACACACTATCAATATGAGGTGTCCAAGAAGGAGCATAAATATGTTTTCAAATGTGTCCAAAAAGTTATCAGTAAAAGGGGGTTCCAGAAATGCATCACAAGTTAGATAAAATGAATTAATTCTGTAAGTGTTGCAGCTAAAGTTGGCCTCAGAACACCCTCCAGGAGCTTTTGACCAGAGGGCAATGAGCAAAGGAGTCAGAGGAGTCACAGCTTCTGGGTGGATTCAAGTCCTAATCACTCTTAGCTCAATAAAATGTACTCCTGTTGCCTTGGTTTTCTTCCCTTTACTACTGCTCTGGTCTTTCAGTCAGTTTTCCAGGATTTCCAGATAAATAATGGGCTCAGGTTTCAAGAGGATTGTGGGGCCTTAAAAATTAAGAAAAATCTCCTGACATTGCTAGTTCTATGGGTAACCCACTACTATTATGGACTACTGGAGAATTTTGGATTATTTTGCTGAATTCACACACCTATAATATTTAAATGGCAATGGAATACCCATCTCTGACAAATCTAAACAAAAAAAGGGGATACAAATGAAGGACCAGTTTGTATCTGTGTATACAAAATAAGATAGATATGCAGCTACTTTCTCTTAATTCAATGAGAAGAAAGATTTGTACTAATAGTGTTCGGACAGGATATCATGTCTGTGTCTTGTACTATGAATGACCACTACGAAGACAACAATATGCAACGTAATAATTATTGAAACTGTCCTATTAATCAGTTTTGAAGCTGTCTCATTTCCATTTATTTCTCAATAAAATTAATAAAAATAATATTAAAAAATCTAAAATTTGGAGAACAGAAGCTGGGTTTCAAAATGATAGAAAAATCAGAGGAATCATTTGTGCATGGTCTCAAAAAAACGTGGTGTATACACTTCTCACATCATTTTCTAGGTCCACCACAGCTCAGGGATAATCCCAACCCTCACGTGTTCACTCCAGGACGTATGGTGTACCCCCTGTCCAGAACACAGCAGCTTTTGTGTCACAGGTCAGAGGGGATCGTCTTACTTCCTCTCACATTTCTTTGTACATGTCTCACCAGATGGTCACAAAAGCTCCTGGGAGGAGTGATTCTGAATATTAATAAACAATGATAGGAGACATATTCACTTAAGCACAGCAAAAACTAATCACAGAGCAGTAACAAAAATTTGTCCACACACTTGTTTTAGATTTAACAAATTGTAGAGGTACAAGAAAACTTTATTATTATTTTTATTATTGTTATTATTATTAATTATTTTGTACTTTTAGGGAAGGGTCTACAGGGTGTTCAGGGTCTCACTACTAGATCAGACTCATAGTGATTCTCTTATTTCCAGCCTCCCAAGAGCTGGGATTACAACTTCGCGCTACTACGCCCAGTCTCAGTTGCTGTCTCAGCGTACCCCCGGGTGTGGGGCTGGCACCGCAGTCCCGAGGATCGAACCCCCAGTCCCTGAAACTGCTTGCAGGTCCCTTAATTCCCTGAACAATTTGGCTTGCCTGAAAATTTTTAATAGAACACTTTAAATTTAAAAGTGTTTTATTGTTATTTTACTTTTTTGATATTTTACTTTGTAACGTGAATTACCAGCAAAAATTCCATGCCAGTGTAATATATAGAGTAGTGATTTTATTACAACTTTTAATCCACTAAGTTTTTATCACACACAAGTTCTTCACATATATTTTATTTTGTAAAATTATAATCTAATTATAAATGGTATTGAAAAAGACTTTTTATATAAAGTATTTTCAAAGAAGTTCACAAATGTATTATTGGAAAACAATAAATATTAATTTTTTAACTTAAAATTAATTCTGTTGCTATTTTTGGCTTCCTACAGCATTCAAAACAGGATTAGTATATGTTAATAAATTAATTGGTTTTCAGAGTCATTTCAATATGTGTTTGATATTTTAGGGATCATTCCATCCATAAATTTTATGAAATCAGTGGCTGCTCTATTAATGACAAGAATTGTATTTCCTATAATTCACTTGATAATGCCACAACACCACTGGATTTTTGTGTGTGTGTGTGTGATAGTGGGATTTGAATTCAGGATCCTGCGCTTGCCAGGCAAGCGCTTATTCTACTGAGCTATCTCCCCAGACCCACCACTGGCTTAGTTAACCTAACTTATCAACAGTACTTCATTATATAGTAATAGTTTTGTGCTGTATATTCATCATCATTTTAGCCAAACTATTATGAGATTGTAGATGTCATTACACTGTTTGGAGACATTGAACTTCGTGTTCTCAATTTACTTCTCAAAGTGGTGGCTGTGCAGAAATCGACTTCTTTCAGTCTCAAATACACAAAATGACCCACACTAATCAATTACAGTAGCTGTTTCTTATATTTTGGAATAGCCCTATACATCCACTATTCAAAATGAAAACTGGTATTAAAAAGAACATATAAGAATTGTGATTACTGAAGAGAATGCTGATTGAGACAAGGAGTGCATTTCCAAAAACAATCTCAGTGTGCTTAAAGGAAATATAACGCACCATGAAGGAAGGTTGACAGAAGCAAAACTTGCAGCCTCTTCACAGCCACGATAGGAGAATAATATGCGTTACTGCAAACCATCCATTTGAACACTGCCCTTAATTATGCCTCTGTGGGCAGAACTTCACAGTGTCATACTGGGTCAAGCACACATACTTATGAATTGGATTTTAAATGTCTTTTAGATACTGAATGGCCCTTCTTATGACTGAGGCTTCTTTGAATTTGATAATAGCTGCCTACTATCTGGCCTGCCTGTATAACATAACAGTTCAATTTCAGATTTTTATGTACTATTCTTTTGTATATAACTGTTTTCCATTTGCATATATAACTTAGCCAACTGCTTTTGGTGATCAATAAAAGACATATTCTGAAAGGTTCCTAGATTAAACTATGGTGTTGAAAGTTTTATAAGTATTTTTGGATTCATAAAAATGTCATGTTCTTAATATGGAGCCAGAATCAATGATAATGATTTATTTTATTTCCGGAATGAAGGAATGGTGTAATTTAAAATTGTATTTCATTTTCCTCACTTCCTGTGAACATTTATCTTCATACTTTTTAAAGCCTAAAGCCTTCTTTCTCATCATTATGATTTTTAAACTTTTCATTTTTAAATGAGAGTTGCAAGGAAGTGTGCTTCCCCTCTGGACAGAATGATGAATGACCTCCCTTCCAGTGCAGAGTGAGGTCTGTCTCACGTGTCTCTATGTCTACCTGTTGACAGAATATAAATAAAAATGTAATAGTGGTATACTTTGAAAGGCTCAAATATAATATTCTTTGGATTATTTATAGATGTTTTCCATGTTCTTCCAAACATATCTACATTAAGTAAGTGTAGGGTTTAAAGTGCAGCTTTGTGAAGGTATTTGTCTACTTGTTTCAGTGGCTGTAACATACACTGATAAAACAGTACGTTGCTTTAACATGTAAAAAATGAGCTGTTATTCATCTTATTAATGAACTTCACTGAAATGTAATTAGTAATACATTTTTCAGAAACTTAGTAAATACATTTATAAGTAAATAAGTAAATCTATTTCAGTAATATGGATTTCCAATGAAATTCCATAATACATAAGCCATATGAGAAAAACAAGAGTTCATTAATGAAGCCTACAATTTCCACACATCAATATTAAGTGAATATTAGTCAATAAAAATCTACTTACATCAGTAGTAGTAGGGACTTGCAGTGTCATCCAGTGTTTCCCAGTAATACTGACTTTTTCCATTCATATCCAATATATTTAATGAGTACATTTTGATACTAATTTGTCAACCATTGTGAAAAGTAAATTGCTTTCAAGTTTTTGGGATGATTATTATTTATTGGGTAAGGAATTACTTTGTCAATTTTTATCAAAAATTTGTAAGATGAGTATGAGAAGAATGATTTTAAAATGCAGTACTTATGCCTACAAAGATATTGAACATAAAATGGGTAAATGAAAACATTCTTAATCTGCCAGTACTTCCAGAGAGCATTAACGGTATTTCAAAAGGTAAGTCATCAGTGTATACATATTCAATTTGAATAATTTAAAACAGATGAAGCAAAATTAAACCTGGTCACTACCTGGGTACATTACGGAACACCACTCTCTGATGATTTCCCTAATAGGACAAGCAGAAGAGTAGCTGTTCATTTGTTTGTCAAGTTTATAATGTTTGTGTCCTGGCAGAACTTCCTGGATTCTTCTAAGCCCAGAAATTCTACTGAGTCAAAGATAAATCATTCTTTAAGCTGGTTAGATCTTCCTTTGGCCTGAAACCGGGGTGGAGTCCATTGGGGTGTGAGCAGCCTGTGAGTTGGTTGCTGGTGTGGCCATGACTTGTTGTGCCGAGCTGCTGGCCACAGCTTCATGGAAACTTCTGAGTCTAAACCTTGTGATGTCCCATGTGCTACTGACCAGGTTTCCTGTGGTCTAGACAGTGTTTTGGAGGACAATAATTTTTGTTGATATCTACTCTCTGAGCCATGGTATGTATAATACTGCTCATTAGGACCTTTTTTTTTTCCTTTATTTTTTAGACTGTCTTTAAAATGCTTGATGTGTTTGAGAATAAGCTTCCACCTTTAGAGGGTACATCACAGGGTATTTTAATGAATGTACAGTTTAGTGAGGTATATATTAGAAAATACATTAGTAAGTACATTCCTTGAAACATTAACTTTAATATTTTATATAGCAGAACAATAATTTTACAACTGTTATCACTCAGATAAATTAGTTAAGATAATTATGCTAAAATCTTGTACATGATATGAAATTTTCTCAAATTTGAAATTTATTTCTTAATCTATTCCTCTGTCTACCGATATGCACATCTGTTATCCATCCATACCGGTTGTTGTATCTAAAACATAAAACCAAAAATCAGTTTAAATAGTTATATTGAATTTGAATTAGTCACTTTATATATAATTAATTTTAGAGGTCCTTACATTTAACAAATATATGACTGACTATAATTTCATTTAAGTAAATTCCTTACAGAAAAATCTTAGTTGTATAGAGCATTTGTATGCCTTTAATGTTTCTAAGTGGAAAAGATCTGTGGAATACAAATTTATATCTAACAATCCTTTCATTTTATTTACAATATAGACATACTATTATTTTTATCTTCATAAATATTATGATAACCATATTTTCAAACAAAAGAATCTTCTCTTAGTCATATCATGTGAAATGTCTGGAACCAGTAGTTTCTTTTTTGGCTATTTCCATGGAACAACCTGGCATTCACCCTGGCAAGTGGATAGGTAGGAAGGTAGGTAACATACAAGGGATAATTCTAATCATTTCATCTTTTTCACTTCTTCCTGATGACTCTCAAGCCATATGCCTCTCCTAAATCTAGAGCTTATTGTGTTATCCTCACTTGAGATCACTCCAAATTATTGTTAGAAGATGCTTCTTTTCCAGAAGTTGTACTAGAAGATAATGGAAGTTCCTGGTGGGGAATTCCCCACTCATCTGCTGTGGCAAGGCAGTATCAGGAAAATACCTCTACTTCATTTTTAGGAGCACAACTTTGTTCCCACTGGCTCCTTTCCATCCTTTAATTACCCTATTACTAGAATCAGCGTGAGCTAGCTTCAGCAGAATAAAGGAGCATTCTATCACATACAGGTGGATTCAGCTTCAGGGAAATGTTGCTATTTAACATTACAGTAAAATGAGTATTAAAAAAATGCCTCAAAGACTAAAACTCCTGGAATTATCAAACGGGTGTCAAAGCTGTTGCTACAGAGGTTTAGAATTAAGAGATAAAATGTATTGACTTTTAGATTGCAACTCTAAACAGAGATGCTCTTGGTTTCATTCACTTGACTCCAAGTAATGCAGACAGAATCCCTAGAAGCTTCACGATATATTTATTATTGTAAAAATATTCTCTGTATTTTTAAGTACTTATAAGTACTTTGTTTCAAAAGGTATGGATGATCTAATCCACACAGTCACCTTATTTCTACTTGTTATGTTTTCTGGAGCTAAGACATGCATAAAAAGTATTTGTTTATCTCCCTTTCAGGGTTATATCAGTTGAACTTTAGGTATCCACCTTACAAAATTTTCTAAAAAACATTTGGTAGTATGATATACACCTACTAATCTTTTCATATTTCTTATAATATAAACATATTATTACTTTTATCTTTATAAATATTATGAGAGCTATATTTTTTAAAAGGAGAATTTGCTCTCAGTTTTATCATATAAAATCTTTTTGCTCTGTTTCCGTGAAACAACCTGGCATTTAGTATCTGGTGACAATTAGTCATTGCTGTTTTAATAACCTGAAGGACTCAAGCTTCAGCAAGTTTTCATTCTCCCATAGGTATTTAATGTCATGCAATCTTTTGAAAAATCTCTAAATATTTTATTATGCATTTGTATCTTCCTCTTATTGTTTCTGAGAAGTCAAATACAGTATTACCTTATGTTCTTCTGCTAATTTGAATAAGGTCTAACTTAAAACAAGTTTAGCCTGATGATGAACAGATGGAAGTTACAGGTATCAAATATTTTACACTTGTAAATCTATCACAACAAAATATAATGACTTAAGCATTGCTATAGTATACATACTATAGGTATATCAGTTACAATTGATATATCATGCTTTAAACGCAGTTGTTCAGGTAGACATTTTAATTTACATTATCCTTGACATTCCCATCATTGTATGTTGGGGGCACTATATGCTGTATGTTCAGAATTGTAAGAAATCATATTTGAGAAGCCTTATGTGTTTCAGGATTTGACCTAGTTTGAGATGCTGAATCCTGGGCCCCAACCTGATGATTGTGTGATAAGAAGACAACTTTTGGAGTTCTTGAGAAGGGGAAAAGGTACTGTGCATGTAGAAAAAATATAGTTTGTGCACAAAAGGCAGATGTTTGAAGTTTCAAAATAGTGTCACAGGCCGGCCTAAATTAAAGGATTAAAGCTCCTGCATGCAGGTTCAGGGACCAGCAGTTTGATCCCCAGGGTGCCCAGGACATGCTGAGTTGGCCATTGAGACTAGGGTGTGGTGGCACACATCTGTAATCCCAGCTATTGGGAGGCTGTAAACAGGCAAATCACTAAGAGTCAACTATTGTGGAGGTCAGTGTGGAGACTCCCCAAAAGAGTAGGACTAGAAATCCCATTCAAGCTGGCTATCCCCCTACTGGGAATTTTCCCAAAGGATCTGGAAACATTGTATCATAGTGATATATGTGTACCTATGTTTATAGTAGCGCAATGTGTGATAGCAAAATCTTGGAAACAACCAAGATGTCCATCACATGAGGAATGGTTGAAAAAGATGTGGTATTTCTATATAATGGGGTATTACTCAGCTATTAAGAATAAGTTTGAAGCATTTATACTGAAGTGGATGCCACTTGAACATATACTCATAAGTGAAATAAACCAAACACACATGTGTAAATATCATATAGTCTTTCTAGTATAACAAGCGAAATGCAGAAATACAAAAGGAAACGTACAACTAAAATCAATTGAGTCAGATAAGGCAAAATGAATGGCATATGCTGCAGAATACTAATCAGCTTTTCTTCTGGATGGTTAACAACCTAAGATTACAAGTCAGAGTTGGAGAAATAGAAGAACCACAAGGCCAGCCAACATTTTGGCCCTAGCCTTTCAAGGTCAGCGAAGACTCAGGACATAGGAGAACCTGTACTGCAACATCATGAGACTCAGGTGAGCTCCAAATTTTCTGAACAAGGAGATATGGAGCCACAGAGGAAAGAGATTGAAGTTCTATAATGTGCCTGGGGAGAGTCACATGAAGAGAAAACTTTCCCTCAGGAGTCTGATCTAGTAGTGAGACTCTCATTACCCTGTAGACCCTTCCCTAAAATAATGAAATAAAAATAAAAACAGTGTCATAAATTCTTTCATACTTTCCATCAGGAATTGGGGATATGTTATTTTGCCTTGAATCTGGACAAGATGATTGCATATACTATATAACATGATGACACATACTATATATTTACATCTACACAATGTACATCTATCTCTCTGTCTCTATTATCTTCTCTATATATTTGTATCATCTATATCTTTAGAGAAAAAAGGCCTTATGAACTTTAAGACTGCATCTTAAAGTTTCCTGAGATTTTTGTCTGCCTTATTTATTTGAAACACTATCTCAAAGCCTTAACCCACTTAGGATGTTGTATCAAATGCCACATGGTATTCATCACAGTTCTAGAGGTTAGAAAGCACATAATGGAGAAACAGAGAAATTCACTGTTTCATGAGGCCCTGTTTCATGCTTCACAGCTTCTTCTTTCTCACTGTATTTTCCCATGACAGGACATATCCAATAACTCCCTTGTGCCTCTTCTGTAAGTTCACAAATCCATCCCTGAAGGTTCATTGCTCACCACCTAGTGATGGCCCTCTAAAGGCCCCACTTTCTAAGGTGATCCCCTTCCAGGTAAAGATTTCAGTATGAATTTCCTGTGAATAGTCTGCAGTAGAGTTTTCTCCACCCATATAGAATAGCTTACTGCCCTTCTTGGCCGTGCATCTCAAGAGTCCAGGCCACAAGTACTTCTCGGCAGTAACCCAGAGTAGACATGTTAGCATTCAGCCCTGGTGAGCCTTTGCATCCTCATCAGCTGATTTTCCCACCACAGCAGAGGATTCTGGGCCCCAACACTAGCACTTGAAGGCTGCCATGTTAACTCTCATCTCATGAATCAGAGACAGCAAGCCATTCCTGGTGGCATTCTGCATTCCTGACCTACATAACTCATGAAACACAAACAAATAGTTGTTATTTTATGCTGCTAAGTCTGGTTTGATTTGTCATGCAGTAATTGCTAACTGGAATACGTGCTCAGCATAAGTCAGCACAACAAAGATCAGGATCTACAGACCTATTTCAGCTTTAAAGCTATGATTTGAAATTTTAGATATTATTATATCTCTTAGAAAGTTAATAAATGAAAACACTTTTTTACCTAACTTTACAAAGACAGTGTGATTCCAAGTAGATAATAACTTTAAATTTTTATTTAATTACAAAAGGATATCTGTTGTCATAATTATATACAATTGATAGTTGATTTTATTTGAACTTCTAGGAGCTTGTTTTCTTTAATGTCTAAGGAATATTAAGAGTCAGTAAAGTATTTTAATTTTTAATTGATTTTAAAAACAGCGAACATAACGTAAACCCATTTTTCCTTTGTTATTTTTTCCAGTCTTCTAACTTGTATGTCTAACATAAATGATAATTTTATGGTAGAAGAGCTTGAATATATTATAGAAGAATTAGTCCTTGAATCTAAATAATATTATGCTAAATAACATGATGCTTTCTATTAGGTAAATAACCTCAAAGACCTCTAGCATGAAACCCTGATTTGCACACACTGGTGTTATAAGAGTTTTTAAATATTAACAATTTTTAACCTGCCAGTGAACACTTTTGAATTCATTGACAATCTAAATTGGAATTAAGTATCTGTATATTTTAAACAACATTATCTAATGGTATGAAGAGACTTTATCTGAACATTTCAAAAAGCATACAGTTTAAGTTTACTCAAATATTAAAACTTTTAATTTGAGTGACACTGATATTTTCCTTGAGAGAATCCTTCCAAAGCCCTGGCACAGTAGTAGGATCCACACATGAAAGGCAACTTTGTTTAATGTAAACAATATAATTCATGTTTTACTGCTATGTTTAAATTTGAATTTTTAAATAGCTTGTCAAACTACATCATCTAGTGTTAGAACTGGAAGAAGACTAACCCAAAGGTTAGAATTGTCTTTAGTCAGCAGAATGAATCTTCACTTTTTCGTTTGGAAACTGTTCCACTGGAAGAAATATTATGCACAGAGTAGGAAAGAATTGAATTAGAAAATGTTATTTGTTCTTCAATATTTGACTGTTGGCATTAATAGAAAGTCACATTCTTTGGAAATAATATGTGGTAATTACTCAGTTTTCATTATTAAAATTAATTTCTCCTCACTGATGCCAAATTATTGTCATAAATACCCCAGAATACATGGAATGCCAAACTAAATTTCATTTTAACTTATTGAAATATTTTTATTTATAAACAATCATTTTTATTCAATTTTTCTCCACTGATATCAGTGCTATATATTATACTATCAAAACAGCACGAAGAATATTCTAGCCACACCATAGTATAATTAGCCCATTTCCAATTCTAATAAATTGAATAAGTAACTGCATCAATATCTATCCATATACATATATGATGTGTTTTCCCCAAAATGCATATCATATTAACACACTAGAAAAATAAATCATCATAACATATTTAGATGGCAAATAGTAATGGCGTAAATGTAAACAAGCCTACAAATAATTATAGAACCACTTTCAAATAAAAATTTCCAACATGAATATAATTTTGTAAGAAAATAATATGTCATAGGCAAGTAGAGTGGTTAGATCATTAAGCACAGTTTGGTTCTTGCTTGTCCACATGTTTCACTGTAGCCCTGACACTGTAGCCATTGAAGGCTTGCCTGTTAATTCTCCACATCTCATGAATCAGAGACAGCAAGACATTTCTGTTGGCATTCTGCGTTCCTGATCTACATTGTTCATGAAACAAAAATAAATAGTTGTTCTTGTTTTATGCCACAGGACTATATTGTCTTTATATTTCCATTCCTGGACTTACTTCTGTGTGCGTGCCTGTCCATGTGTGCATGCGCATGTGTCTGAGTGCACACGTGCTCACACATTTCCTCAGTCTCCTTACTTATATATTTTCTCTGTGTCCTCCCCAATATAGTTTCCTATTTCCTGATAATTTTAGTGTAAAAACTCTTCTCTGTTAATCAAGACTGACTGAGATGAGTCCTTAACTGTGGAACATAGACTGATAGGTGATGCCTGGAATGACACTAACCCACTCTGAGTACTCTTCATGGATGGAAAAACAGTAGATTCTTTTTAAAGGATGATTAAGTGCTGTTCCTGTAAATAGGGTATATTGGCCAACTTTCCTGGTGCTGTTAAACAAAAATGACATCCACAACTTGGAGGCTTTGGTCCATAGTCAGCTGGATCTAATACAGAAACATGACATAAAGATAGGTAGACAAAAATACTTAGTTCTTGATGGCTGGGGAGCTGAGCTTAGGAACAGAAGCAGAGGGGGAAAGGGTCAGGAATTACCCTAAGCAATAGTTCTATGACTTGCCTAAACTCATTCAGTAGTGTATCTCACCAGTCTAAGTGTCTCAGAATCAGCTAAATTGAAATACCAGGATTAATGATAACAGTGAGTGAAGAGATAGTGGTCAATGAATGCTTACTACAGGACATTAAAGTTGGCAAGTTAATAGAAAGTGTAGATGGTAAAATGTAGGTGTAAGCTAAGTCTTTTTTAAAAACAGAAGCCATTGATAGATGCTCTTCAAGCAATAAGAAATACTTACATCGAGTGGGAAAAAGAGCAGAAAAATTATGTCCTAGTTCTACAGAACTCTAATTTACAGGTTATGTATATGGTAAGAGTCAATAAAGCAGTGTGCTAACAGGCATCCTCAGCTCTTCTGTAGAACTTTTCCAGCTGACAATGCTACTATTATTTTCTCTTCTTTCTATGTGGTTACTCAGATCTCAGAGTCATTCTACACATCCATTTGGGAAAATGAACTTGGCTACAGTGCAATGATGCTGTGCTTATTTTGGGTTACACTTGCTCTAATACTTGCTCCTTCGATGCAGAACTAATGCTATGCTTCAGAAATTCTCCGGAATCCATTCAATGCAGTGCTAGTCCCTGTCTTCCATTCTAGGCCCATACTTTGGATTTACACATCTTAAAATAATTTTTCCTCATTCCCATAAGATATCAGGAGGGAAGATTCCCATCCTTAACTTTCCACCATGAAGCAGCAATCTAAATATTATTTTAGGAAATAATTTCTTCAATATTTTATATGTTTTAAAAAAATCTCACTTAGGAGCCGGGCGTGGTGGCGCATGCCTGTAATCCCAGCACTCGGGAGGCTGAGGCAGGAGGATTGTTGTGAGTTCGAGACCAGCCTGAGCTACAAAGTGAGCTTAAGGCCAGCCTGAACTGCATAGTGAGACCCTGTCTCAAAAAGACAAAAAAAAAAAAAAAAAAAAAAAAAAAAAAAAAAAAAAAAAAAAAAAAAA
>PVKA01035320.1:0-22710 GCA_004027165.1 Ctenomys sociabilis
ATTTTCCCTTTGATAGAGGTGGCCTGTTAACCTGAAGATGTCAAGAGTAAATGGAGATCAAACTATTTTTAGAGACTGTAAGGTGAAAAAATAATGATGATGTTTTACATTCTGTCCAGGACTTTCAGAAATAATGATATTGCCCATAGATGGCTCTCGAAGTCAGCCGCCCAGCATACAGAAGAGTTTAAGAATAATCTCTAAGATAAAGTACTTAGTATGTGAATGACCCACTCAAGTCTTTAAATGGGCTACTGTATGAAGGAGTGTGACAAGTGTGTAATGCATGAACAGGCAGGTGCTTGGGAAAATAAGATGGGCAGTGTTCAGGAAGTCAACCCAGAGACCCTGGGCTGAGTTTTTGAAGTGAGGAGTAGGTGGTTAATAGGTGTGTGGGGGAATGGAGGACCCTGGAGGCAGAAAGAGAAACAGGGCCAGTGTGTATGAAAGATGAAGGGTAGTTGTTTTTGTTTCTAAGCTTGGATACAAAGTACAACAGATCTTTTCAAATTAAAACTGAACTATAGAAGGTCATTGAATTAGATATATTGGATTTTTCACATCATCTTTTCATGAGGGTAGATAAGACTATCCTCTCTCTAACAGCATGACAACTTTTTAAATTGAAAATTTAATGGTGACTTTTTAAATTAAAATTTATTTATTTATTTATTTGTTTGTTACAGGGTCTCTCTATATAGCTTGGACTTGTAGTGATCCTCTTGTCTCAGCCTCCCTGGCACTGGAACTACAGGCCACCACGACCTGTTTCAGGGCCAACATGGTGTGTCTGGCGTTCTGGGACTGGCATGGCATGCAGTATCAGGGATCAAAACCTGGTTGTTGCTCTTGCCAGGCAGGTGCTTACACCACTGAGCTGTCTCTCCAGCCCAACATGTGATTCTGAACCCATGGCACAGTTGCCTGTTTGAGGGAGTGGTACTACTGTAAGCTAAGCGAGGAATGCATTTGCTGTTATAGTTTACCTCTAAGGTAGTTTTGGTATTTAGATGCTGGTAGAGCTTGGATATTCAATGTCTCCTGAAGGCCGCAGGCTAAATGCCTGGTCTCCACCCACTGGCACTACTGGGAGATGATGGAACCTTTAAGTTCTGCGGTTTAGCCAAAGAGAGCTAAATCACTGGAAAAATGTGCTTGAAGGAGCCAGGATGGCCTTTCCCCTCTTTTTGCTTCCTGGCTGCCATGTGGGAGCAGCTTTCTCCATCACAAGTTCCTGCCGTGCATAATGCCTAGTCATGTGCTCAAGGTGATGAGGCCCAACTGTCATGGACAGAATCCTCTGCAGCCATGAGCCATAAGTAAACTGTGTTCCATTGCTGATTTTGTCACTACCTTGTTTATTCAGTTTGTGGAAGGAACTGCTACATTTTAATGATACAAAATGTGTTTTCATGAATTTCAATTTGGAATTAAGAGACTCTTTTATCCAAGTAAAGCTTTTGATGGAAAATATCTCCAACTAGTAATTACTGCAGAGGCTCTGGAAATCCCTGACAAGTAAAGATGAAAGAAAGGAGAGACAGACAGACAGATGAAGAGAGGGAAGGAGAGAGGGAAGGGAGAGACAGAGGAGAGAGAGGGAAGAGAGAGAGACAGAGAGAGAGAGAGAGAGAGAGAGAGAGAGAGAGAGAGAGAGAGAGATGGAGACGGAGACAGAGACAGAGACAGAGATGGTGACAGAGGCAGAGGCAGATGCAGAGGCAGAGACAGAGGCAGAGCCAGATGGGGAGGGTTTGTTAGTCCTTGATTAGAAGACTAATGTGTATTTGTTCTTAGAAGCTGTGGAACTCTCAAGAATCATTTATTTTTCCACTAGTTTTAGTGGGCTTTACATTTATACTACGGTATCACAGAGATACTACTCTCTTTATATATTTATATACACATTTACATTACAACATAATAAAAACCATGGTCTAGCAGTTTGCTTGCTTCTATAAAAATCATCAAAAATTATTTTTTAATTAAGTGGTTTGAATGACTCAAGAGAGTTTTTCATTTAAGAGCTATTGTTATCTTCAGATTATTATATATGTCCTTTCTTCTAATGGCTTAAGGCTTACAAAGAGTGTTTGGGGTGTGTGCATAGTAAATTAACCCTCAGGTATACAACTCAGCTGTGTGATGTAAATAAAATTGTTACCGTAATGCGTACATGGACATGTAAATTCATCTACTTTAGAGGCCACTTTCATACTGCATCAGTGTTTACGAAATGGACCTCAGACTAGCATAGAACAAGCAGAAGCACTTAACATGAAGGGCACTACATTTTATTAACCACTTGAAATCCCTGGAGGAAGATGCCATTTCATTAGGATGCCTCTTGGCTGCTAATCAAGGGCTTTTCATTTTCCTGAGCACATCGATCTGGTAACAACACTCCTCTGAAAAACAAACAGCTTTGGAAAGCACTTTCTAGAAGCACACTCAGGGCTGTTTGTCTTTGGTAAATATAAACATTGTGGAAGTACAAAGAAATAAGGTACACTAGACCTCAAAAGGCTGTACCCTGATTAGAAGTTAGGTGTGACACTAAATCTTTCATAGGTCTGATGATCAAAGTTCTCCTTCATCACCGCATATTTTATCTATATGGTTTGTTGTTGAGATTTACATTAGGGACAGTAGCCTGGCATTTAACATTCTATTTTGTTTTAATCACTTGAAGTAAACAAGGCAGGTGATCACATTTTATCCTAGCCAAAAGGCCAAGAATCAATATGTGGCAGGGCATCAAAAGATGACAAAAGCTATTTGGCTTATGGAATAAATCACAATAACTCAGTGACATACAACGCACCTTCTAGGCACACAGCACTAAGTAAATGGGCCCAACTGTTTGGATTACAATAGTGAAATTTCCCTCAAATTTAGCTGTTACTTAAAAAGTATGAAATTCAAATAAATAAATACTGAGACACAAATCAATACATTTCTTACATTCCTGCCTGGTACTCATTTACTGCAATGCCAATTTAAATTATGCTTCTTAACTAGAATGTTCTAGCTTAGAATTTTGAAAAATTATGTACTAGAAAGATCATGGGCTTTGTGATCAGGCAAGATTTTAACTCCATTTCTTCCTGCAGAGTTATGAGATCAGGCCAAGTCACGTAACATATTGAATTTTAGCTTCCTTATAGGTAAAAATCCCAATAACGTCATCTGGCAGTGATCCAAAATTATGGGTTATAACATGCCTTGATCATCGCCTGGTCCACACAAGACACATAACAGAAATGATTTCCTCCTTCCTCTTAAGTCCATGCTTACTGATACCTATCATCTACCCTATCTGTAGCTAACATCTTTGTGAGCTTTGTAAATCTCTGTGTTTCCATTAGTATGAAGGAAGGGCTTTCTAGCTACTGATTTTTTTGTTGCCATTCCTAGCATCATAAGTTAAAATATTTTATTTTTAAAAAACTTGTTTTCACACTTTCTATTCTCATGTTTTATCCATTTTCGTACAGCAGACATCAAAATGCTATGGTAAAATAAGATCCCTAGCATTTGTTGGATGTCACAGATTGACATTTCCAACATTTCCTTTTGTCTAGGTATAAATTGCCCTTAAGCTGGGGTTGCCACAAATACTGCTTGGCTTAAGCAAGCCTGAAGCTAATGCCATAGAAGTGACTTTAAAGAATTATCACCCAAGTTGACAAATGAGATTAAGATGTACTTTTAAACTTGAACCTAAATACATTCTTATCTAAACAATTCATTGTTTTCATAAAAATATTTTATATATTAATTAGAGAATAATCTAAAAGGTATGACCAAAAATGTGCTTTTCCTTTTTCTCCTTGTGATAAAGTCATGTTTCTTATAATGAGTGCAAACAAAAGGAGTCTATCTCTTGTGGCTTTGCTCTGGAAAGTCCTCTAAAATTCTCACATGTTTGGAAGTGGGGCTTTGGAAGGTGACTGGGTATTGGAGGTGCTACAGCTGGCTTTCTCTGAAGGGGTCGGGCCTGCTTGCAGTGGGCCCCTCCTGGCAGCCGCCCCCTCCAGCTCCTCTCTTCCTGCCCTGCATCCTCGCTGCTCTACCATAACATGGGCAGCCAGAGCCTTCCCCAGGCTACTGCTGTTTTGAAGTCTGCTCTCCATGGACTGAGACTTTGGAAACTGTGATCCAAAATAAGCCTGTAAGTTGTGGGTGTCAGGTATTGTGTATTAATTAGTGACAAGGAATCTGACCAAGACCCCAGTATCCATGACTACTGTAATGGTCCCTTGAAATGACCAACCATTTACTAGTCCTGAAAAAAATCCTTGCAATTGTCTCAAGGTTGAGATTAGTCTATTTACACACTGTAATGAATGAAACTTAAGCTTTGGTTATCCCAGAAGACCAGGAAACTGCAAATAAAACAGCAATAGATGTTTTTTATTGATGAGAAGGTTTCTTAAAGTCTTAAAAAATGTACAATATTGACCCTAAAAGGATTTATTTTGGTTAGAAAGACTGAAGAAATATAATTCATTCTGCAATTATTCTTTCTTTCTTCAGATTCTACAGGCTTATAAGTGAGCACCTTCTGTTGCCATTTTCTCTAAAAGATAGGACTCAGGTGTCCAGTAGGGATACGTGACTATCCCAGCACTGTGCTCTGCACTGGCGTCTCTCTTTTGCCTCCTAATGCACTTCCCTCCTGTTTTCCAAACTGTGATTCTCCCAAGTGCCTGTCTTTCTAGCCTTGCCTTTATTGAACTTGCTTCCTTGCCTAGAAATCTTGTTTCTCATCTACACGATCAGTATAAGGTCATTTTTGTCTGAGGATGCTTCCTGACTCCCCTTGTTCATATAGAAACTAGCCACTCCCTTGCTTTGACCCATTATTTCATATAAATTCTTATATGCCAATCCTCCTTGTCCAAGTTTCTCTTCTATAGCATGGCAATATTTTCTAGGAGATTAGCTTTTTAATCAGAAACTTTTTCAAAGTCCCCTTTGCACTGCCAAAGCCTGGCATGTAATGAGCGCCCTTAAAAGATGGAGAATAAATGAAAGCACAGGGAAGAAAGGATGAGGATTTGGACTGAGAAGGAAGATGGGTAATGAATAAAAACTAAGGTGTTGCTGACCATTATGCTATAAAACAGGTACTTGCAGACTATGAGCCAGTAAAGAAACATACTGTGTGTCATGGGAAGAGAAGAATAGTTGGAAAAAATGACACAGTCTGTGAAATCCTTACCAGGTGCTACAGTGCTCTCCCTAATTTATTGTCTTTTATTTTCTTTTTTAATTTGGAGATTGCTTGAAGGTGGTCTCTAAGTAAAAGGTGAGTGGTGGTTGAATCAGCTGCTGCAGGATCTGGGAGACTTTCCATTGGATATGCAACAGGACTAATCAAGAAGGCAGTGAGCAAATGAAGACTGAGGAGAAGAGCAAGAGAAAGGAGCTGGGCTCGTCAATCCAAAAATCGGTGGTTGAGTTTCTAGCAGTCCAAATGCCATCACAGGCCTGGATGAACAAGGTCGGTATGGTTTTTTCTTTTCAAAGAGGCATTCAGTGCAAGGGAAGACAGTAAACAAGCAAAGAAATAAAAAGATTAGGAACTAACATTTTCTGGTAATGAAAGTGCCATGCCAGGAAGACAATAAAGCAAGATGTGTAATAAAAGAGGAGTTACTTCAGTTTTAGTGCTTAGATAAGGCTTTGCAAGGAGTTGGCATTTGTGCCGAGATTTCACTGAATAAAAGAGCCATGAGAACATCTGGGACAAGAATGTTTCAGGCGGGCAGGATGTGTCAGGCGCCTGAGATCAGAGGCAATTCACAGTGTTCGGGAAACTGAAAGAAGGCTAGGTCAGCAGAGCTTAGAACAGCAGAAAATGGGGGTTCACGGAATGAAACTGGAGAAATAGTGTGACAGAGGTCAAGGAGATGACTGTGAATCCTTTTCTTACAGTATTTTAGTTCAAGGAGTGAAAATAGACCTACTTCATATTGCACACAGGAGTCTTTGCTGCTATGCAGATTCTTGGTACAGGGGAGTAGCTGGTTGCAGGGAAATAATGGCAATAGTTTGGATGAGAGATGACAGTGGCACAAGCAGGGGACTGAGAGCAGGGATGAGGAAGTTGAGGTTGCAGTGATTATTTGGATAGAGTATGAAACATAATGTAATTTCTGGACATATACCAATTGAATAGAAAACTCTGTGTGTGTGTGTGTGTGTGTGTGTGTGTAAGGGAGTGACAGAAAAAATTAAGATGAGGTATAATGACAACATGGGGGTACAGTAAGTACTGGGCAGTAATTACAGATGACATATGAGGAGGCCACATTATGCAGAATTAGACTGATTACTCAGAGCCTTAGCCATACAGCACAGGCCGTGGGACCAAGACAGATTTATCTGAAAAGTAATGGCATAACAGCGATATGATGGATTTAACCACGAGCAAACTCTGGCAGCAGTGGAAGGCAGGAACTGGAAGAAGGCTAGGTTAGCTGGAGTCAGGCTCACCATTCTGGTGGCACTTTCCACAGGGTTTAAACAACACAGAATAGTTCTTTAACCACCGGCCTGGGGCTGAGATCACTGCTTTCTTTTAAATTGATCACTAATGAGTAGCTAGTTCTTGCCCCACTTTCTAAATTCTTAGCTTATTGCAGGTGGCAACTGTGTGCATTTTATTTTCATACATTTAAGAAGGCTATACTAGTGCCTCAAAACATGCAATCAATATGTGTGTGTGTGTGTGTGTGTGTGTGTGTGTGTATTTTTTAAATGAATGAACTGTGCTACAGGACCACTTTTGCTCTGTGGAAGAGTCACAAGTGATCTGCCTCTTTGCTTTCCTTTCTTCAATCTCAGGTCCAACTCTTATTTCCCTCAACTCATGTGTAGGTAGCAAGAGGGTATCATCTCTTCTCGGATACATCTGATACCTTCTGGATAGGTGATTGAACTTGGGCTGAATTACAGTAGGCAGCTTGGCTGATTCCTGCCTGGTGCCCAGCTCCCTTCCTGTCAGAACCCCAAGGACTCTCACAGCCCTCCTGCTCAGAGGTCTTGTGCCCTCCGCTCTGTGTACTCTCATTCCCCCCAGTGCCAGTGTCCTCCATGCCCCAAGCCAGTGGTGTGGAGCTGAGGGGGAGAGTGCAGGAACACTCACAGGTAGCTTACATTACTTGTTGTCTTAATGTAGTCCATGGTGATTAGACTAAATGGACAACTCTTCCACTTGGTTTTTGTATTTTTACATGAGGAGTAACATGAGATTAATTATTTTAAAGGAGCAGTGGGCTAGCTTAGGAATTACAAAATTTGCCTTTCTTCAACAACGTATATAATTGGAATAACATTAGGGTTATCAAGTGCCTATATATGTCAGCAATATACCAGGTAATGAGGTTGAAAGAAAAAGAAAATAATATTCAGTTTTATAAGGTGAATAAACACTGCAATAGTGTGCAAAATGCTTCTTTTCATTAGGAAATGTATTGTTATCTGCAATCCACTGTCCTAGCAGCTTTATTTTGTCAATAAAAAGACCATTTGTTACTCATGCTCCTTCCTATCCATCTGGTGAGGGGGTTATTTCAAAAGTTTAGAGAAACCAGTGTTCTTGCTTAAAATTATAACAATTAATCACTTTTCCATCATGCCAGGCTCCTTAGATTTATGTGTCATTCTTCTTGTTTAGGATGGAATCTCTTAATAACTTAATGGGACCTTTGCACTTTCTAAGCAGAATCAGACTCCACAGAAAACACAGTCAGAGCATGCACCCATCTGGGGGACGTGTTACCTCCACAGAGAAACACCAGCCTGCTCATCTTCACATTTTTATTCACTTCTTAAATGTAGTGATTGTGAATCAAACCGGCTCCTTTTTACGATGAGACAATTGCTCATTTTAGTATGACTTGTTTCATTCAAAAGGGCTGCCTGTAACAATGCTGGGTTCTTTGTTTAATTTCTCAGTTGTGAAATAGTGTGAAGAGGAGATAAGGGTCTCCACAGGCGAACAGATCATCATTAACAAAGACTTGAGCAAGCCTGGGCTTCACATGTTTTCCATCCTATTTGTTTTGCTCCGCAAGATAAGGAGAGGTATGCAATGGCTAGCTCTTGTGTTATAGTTAATTTTAACTCCCATATCAATAAGCAGATGCCTTTTCAAGTTATAAAAAAAGTATGCCATTGCTATCAACTGGAGAGAATGAAGTCATTGTTCCCATAAGACTATAAAAACCCAAAGCATAAAAGAAGGGAGAAAATATGCCTGAGGGGCAAAAATTCCAGGCAACCTACTAAGTATTTTCTGAAGCAAAGAATATCACATGGAATATTCGGTTTTCTTTGTAACTAGGTATTACATTAAAAGAGATTAAAACTTCTGAATGGAATTTGACATCCATCCTTGCTTGTTCGTTTCCCAATCCCAGAATCAATAACTGGAATGTGACAGTTACCATGAGGTAGTGATTTAACATTTCACGATCTCTTTCAATCCAGGTAGCATGACTTGTATATATCTAACTTGACAACAGTATAATCGCCTGCTAGCAATTTGACCTGCCACTCTATACTCATAGAAGTAGTCTATCACAAACTAAAACATTCCTATGTTAACTGTATTTCGTGATGTGTTGATTATTACTTGCACAGTAAGACCTTTATACACTAATTTGTGAACCCTTTTTACAAAGTAAGAAAAAGAAAACTAGGATGGAAATATACTGTTGAAGTTTGGATTTCTACCACATTTGAAGATCTGAAGTCATTACTCTTAGCTATCAGAGATTTACTTAATCAAATCAGCTTCTAAGACTTCAGAAGCAGTGATGGGCAAATATGTTATTTACCAATTTATTAAAAGAGAATCACTTGGCAAGAACAGACATCCCACAGACAGAAGGCATATGCAATGGGAAGAGGAGAAAAGACTCATAAAAGGTGGTGCTCAATCTGGGAAGTTAAAGAGGTTGCCTTAGGATAGACCCTTACCTTACCCTGCTTCGTGCTTTCTTGCATTTCTTCTACCTCCCAAAGCAAAGCTTGGATTAGACATTATCTTGAGCATCATTCGTTTCTGTTTTTTCTGTCTTTGATGTGGCTGCTAATAAGAAATAATGTACACTTCCTCTTATACCACAAAGAGAATAATTCATGTGAAGTTTAATCATCAACCCCCAACTCAAGTGATCAAACTGAGGAGAGGCTTCCATGGAGGCGCAGGGGCCCTTCCCCTGCAGAGGGACGATAACGGGCAGCAGTGCCCTGGCTTTGGGGTCTTGCTGTTTCCTCTGCTGGTACTCTTCCCTTTGTCCTTAGAACCCCCAACTCATCCAAGCCCACAAATTAAACTTAGCAATATTTAAAATAGTTCTGTGCTGAGGTGCCCTTTACAAATCTGAGATTTACAATCACCAGATTAGTTATTTTTAGTCTCTCTGGAGATCCAGTTAAAAAAATTTCTGAGTACACACACACACACACACACACACACACACACACACACACACACACAAGCTTTTAAGTGGTATTTAGTTCTGGAACAGTGAAATTTCAGAATACCATTTCAATGCATCCTTTCTGAAGAAACTAATGCACCCACTTAGAATTTTTTTTTTTAATGCACTCTTGGCTCAACTCTTAGGAGTTTGCTACTATTTCGAGCACTTCATGGCTTTCTCTTTTTCTCCCCACTCTGACCTTTGGTTCTGGGTCTCCAAGAATCTTAAGCGAGCTGTGGCACCAATTGATTTTGATTCCAATTTTTTTTTCTTAACAGATATTGTAATTTAAAAGCTCTAGCAGTTTCTTGGTAAACATAACTTTCTATTTCTCTTGTGCAAGGGATTTTTATTTGAGTGATCAAGCAGGTTTGGCCTCTGAAGTACAAACTGTCCACCAGCTGGTTTCAAATTACACGATTTAGCTGGGCTTTTTGCCACGTGTCTTGTTGAACTTTCACCCAGGAAGTACTGGTTATGATTTTTTACAAACTGCCAAGGGAAATTCCAGAAGGCCCCAAAAGCCTCAAAAATGCAGTCACTTTTGGAAGTTTTTTTTTCTTTTTTAAGAAAATATTTTCTAATTCCTGCTCTAGTTTCTATGGTTAGAAAATCCTTGCCAACAACCAGCAGCCACTGTCGTACATTGATAATCATTACCCAAAATAGGCTGGGGAAGTTAGTGCTGGGCGAATAGCAGTGTAAGACTAAATGAGCCGCTGTTCCCAGCCTCACATCAAACAGACCTAGTCCGTTTTACTAGGAAGCCAGTAAGGGGAATTTGTCTCAAATCAGGTTTAATTTTGTTTCTAATTCAATTAACTGTGGATTACTTGTTAGTAACAAGAGTGAGTTAAAATAAAATAGCTTGCATTAGAAATGGACTTTACTTCACTAGAACTGCCCTTGGATAAAAACAATTATACACTTACACACATGAATTATACTTAATATAATTCCATCTGATGAAGCACACTGAAGGACACTAGTTTTCTTCCTCCTGTGCCTGGTCCCATTGCACATAGTGGCATCATTAACAGATTCCACCAGTTAATAGTTAACTTGCTTACCACAGATGGAGGTTATTTCAATGAATTAAAGTTAACTTAGTTTAATCACTTAAAAATATTGTGTTTCTAGGTGGAAGGAGTCAGTTTTCTCATTTTTTTGATTTGTCTCATCTCAACACTCCTAATTCTGATCTATATAATCAACTATAGTTTATGACAAATACAGTTGTTTCTCACCTTGTCAGTCAGCTAAAAACCTCAGTACAAGACAATGGTTCTTGTGGCCTCAGGTTTTATCACCATGGGTTCTGACTGTATCCGGAATTTCCACCTTCAGTAAATGGTGGATCCTTGTTGGGCTGGGGAGATAGCTCAGAGGTCTAAGTGCCTGCCTGGGAAACACAAGAACCCAGAATAGATCCCCAGTACCAGATGCCACACCCAAACCATGGAAACCAGGTGTGGAGACCCAGTTCTATAATCCCAGCACTAGAGAGGCTGAGACAGGAGGATTACTATTAGTCTGAGCTGAATGGTGAGATCTTGTACTAGATAGATAGATAGATAGATAGATAGATAGATAGATAGATAGATAGATTATATATATATATATATATATAATCTTGTTAATCTGCATGGTTAGTTACAACACTATTCTGCCTCAACAATTGCCATTATAGAAACAAATTAAAACTAACAAGACTCCAAACATCAGTAGTGATCTAATGAAGAGGATCTAAGACACACTAAGATACTGGAGATTTATTTTAAAGGGCTAAAAAAAAAAAACAACTAAAATATTGAAGGCTTACTTTGTGTATTTTGTAGAGGATCTCACTATGTAGTTTGGACTCATCATGATCCTCCTGTTTCAGCCTCCCCCACTGGGATTACAGGAGTGTGCTACCACACATGAACTCAGGTCGCTGGCTCAGCATGCGGTACCAGGGATCAAACCCTTTATGCTTACCTAAGCAGGTCCTTAGTCTGCTGAGCTGTCTCGCTCGCCTTTGAAGGTTTACTTTAAAGGGTTACAAAATGTTGTCTGATGTAGACCCTGAATTTTGCCAAGATGATCCCTCTTCATCTGATAAGAAACATAAGAACCAATATAGCTAAAGCACCAGCATTGGGGGGCTTTCTATTCCAATCGCACAGCTTTTGCTTACAGAGCCTTCATATCCTCCATTATCCATCTTGTAGCTGAGAGTCTCAGTCCAAGAGGTTGGGCGGGAATGATCACATATCCCTTTTATTTGTTGACTTCAGTTTGACTTTAACCAGTAGGCTGGGAGAAAACAAAACTTTTTTTTTTTTTCCTCTGAGTTTCCCTTCTGTTGGACAAAGTCTTTCTAGGCACAGAAATAAGTGAAAGAAGGCCCCAATATTAAACAAATGCCTTCCATTGTCATGCACCTGCTTATGGCCTTCAGGTCTGGGGACCCTGCTGCTCTTCTCACATTTTGCCCTGAGTTATCTGTGCCTGAAGGGGGCACTTGGTCTAAGGACACCACATAGCCAAGTCTCTGAGGTCCTACCAATGGTGCATACTGCTCACAGGATAAACATCCCCCATGAGGCCTCATCCAATCTGTTGGTTCTGGGCTCTTGCCGAAGGCTCACATAACTAAGAGCCTGCTCCCTTAAGTGCTGCAATCGGGAGGCAGTGGTGGCTTCAAGAGGTTAGAGATAGAGGGGAGTCTTAGGTCATGGGAGGCTTGACTTCCAAAGGGGTAGTGGGACCCTGACTGCCCGAGCTCTCTTCTCCTTGCTCTTCTGCTATGATGAAGGAGGATCCGGTTCCACTTTGTTCTCTGACCATGACATACTTTTTTGTCATAGGCACAAAACAATGAGGTCAGTCCACATTGGACTGAAAACGTCCACCACCATGAGCCAAAATAAACCTTCTCTCTTTAATTTTATTAATACTTTTCCTGATTTCTTAAGTATTTTGTCATAGTAATAGAAATGTGACCTGCTCTGTAAAAGACATAAAATATTTTTACTTCTTACAGAAAATTACAGTAGTAAAATAATAGAGTAGAATTTGAAAGGCCTTATTAACTACAGAGAAGATGTCCCCATCAAAATTTCAGGAAAAGGAACTGGTGTTAGTTGAGGGGTAGGCTTGGAAATAAAAGAGATAATGCAGACAAATTTAACATCTCAATAAATTATCCTACTATTATTTTAGTGGATTTCTAACTGGTGGACAACTTATTATACCCAGATGAACTAAACTAGCATGGTGCTGGGTGCAGGAGGCCCATCTGAGGATTGTTGCCCGCAGCATAAAGGCAGAACAGGAGAAGCTGCTAAAACACTGTTAGGGGTGCTGTTTGGAGAAGCTGTTGGAGATATTGGAACTGCTAGTTCTCTTGGACTGTTCTGCTTGACAACCTTGCCATGCTAGCTTTCCCAGTTTTTGGAGAAGCTTTGGTCCTCATCTTGAGCATTGCTTCTGGGCTATGGAGGGAAAATGGTGCACTGCTCAGTCTCATGAAGAAGCTTGTCACATTGCCTTTCCTGATGGGAACTTGGCTTTCCTCATTGTTGGAGAAGCTCAGGACCTCACTGTTGCTGAGGATGACTGTGGTACTTTTGGGGGAGCTCTGGTGCTTACCTTGAGCATTGCTTCCTAGCTCCAGTTGCGATACCTCAGTCTGCTAGCACAGATCCTACATCCTGCTGGAATAGACTTCCTAGCTTCCACCACTGACCTTTGGGCTTTTCCAGGGAAGATCCAAGAAGTAAGATCTAGGCCCTCAGCTGAAATCTTTAGCGTTTATGAGTGTGGACATATTTCCTGCAGTATTCCTTATAAATGAACATTATAAAATGTGTCCTGTATTATATTGTTTCCCTTGCAAAAACCACAAACCACAACAATTATTTAACATTTTGATTGTTGGTTACGTGCTTAGTTATACCATCACCTCATCACCTTGGTGTGTGTGTGTGTGTGTGTGTGTGTGTGCAATCCTGTCTCAAAAGCCTATTTAATGGACTAGAGAAAAGCTGCAGGTGCTTGGCAAGATTCATAGATATGGAAATTGTCCCCATAACCAGCAGCATACCACACTATATCAAATAACTGTCAAAGAGTATTAATTCTGTAGTAGTGTAATAAAAGCAAATCCCTTGTCTTGGACAGTGCCTAGACAATTGCTGGTTATAAATCTGGTGTTCACTTAAGATACTCCAAGGTGTTCTGCTTCAGTGCAAAGTGAGAAAGATAAACAAAATTTCCTGGCTTGAAGATAGAAGAGAAACAAATGCTTGTTCTAGGAAGCACATGAGACATGTACAATCACGGCAAAAATCTGAACACTGAGTTTTGACAAAAAATTTGCCTTTGTCAGGGAATGAGTGAAAACAGAACTTTCTGCTGTGGTCACACGCAGGAGGAGGACAGGTTATACATCAAAACAGCAGGCCTACAACCAGCACTTGGCTTTCTGTTACAAGTAGCAAATGCTCAGATGATATGTAAATAATTGATAGAAAATACTGTCTTCCTAATCTTTCTGATTCATCAAAGAACTGCATTGGGACACTGTTTTATGTAGGAATCTCACTGCACTGGATGAAGAAATGTGAATAATTATAGCTTAAACAATAAAGGTTAACTTTCTGCAGAAAATAGTTGGTAGGTAGATCAAGAGTGTTAGGAGGGGTCTACTGACTGTCACTGTCACAAGCTGCTTCCATCCCAACTTTCTGCTCTCATTGGCTCATGTAAGTCAGCTGCTGCCCCCTTGGTTATCACATCCTCACGCTAGGAGGAAAAAAGAGAAAACAGAAGGAGGGATAAAGCAGGGCCAGCTTTCCTGCCTGCTGCTAGCTTTTCATTGACTCAACTGACTGAAATAGCTGCTGGGAGATGTAGTTTTTAATTGGGTATGATGTCAGTTCTAATGGAATTGGGGTTCTTTTAGCAAGGAAGAACACTGGACATTGAGTGAACAGTTTGAGGTGTGTGCCGCAGTCAGTAGGTGGGAGCAGTTTCTTAGATCCATAAAGTTGGAAATCAGTGCTCATCATTACTTCAGTTTTCTTTTCAGTCTGCAGATTTAATAAATTTCCCAGCTGCAAAAATGGTTTTGTCCTACTTCCAGTAGACTAAATTTCTTTGATAAATCACTTAAATGTGTTAGTTACTTTATTCACAATTTTTTTAAAAAAATAAAAGCTTGCCTTCAAATACATCAATCTTTTTCTGTTTCTAAGCTTCTGGGGACAAAATGTTGAAAAATATTTCTTTTTTTTCTGAAACAGTAAGGCATGCTGTCACTGTTCTGTATTTTAACTATGAAGTAATTATAAAATGTAGCCACTACAATAATTTACAGTGTAAATTATTTTCAAACTTGTTGGGCCAATGTATGCTCCGACTGGCTCTCTTTATCTGCCTTTCAAGCAAGGAAAATGTAATATCATTATATACTGTCCACAGTTTGCCATCAGTGAAAAGCTGAATTCCCTGCGTAGAGGAATTGCAAGGTACGTCTTGAGGAGATGAAAGACCAGCACAGTCTCACATAGCACCACCTGCCCCAAGGGACCTTGAAAAATATCTTTTGCTCTTCGGATTCTGCTTCTCTTCTGCTCATGACCCAGTGCAGACTTCTGAACTCTTCATCACAACAAAGAAGATTCACTGGAAATAATTGTGATCATAACTGCTCTGTAGTCTCATGTTTCTGAGTGTTTGTCTTTGATTCCATTTGAGGCCTGATCACAGTTACTGTGTCTCTAACGAGACCAAACTACTGGCAGCCCCTGGAATCCCTGCCCAGCGAGTTTCTGAGGTCAGCAGAGACAGATGCTACCTTGACAACGCAGGAGAATTGCATGAACTTTATTCTGCTCTCACAGGTGCCTCTGCAGAGAGTACCACTATTGCCCTAAAGGGATGGGATCATGAGAAGTGCCAGGTGGATCTGGGGCCAGGTGTGCATGAGAGGTTTTCAGAATCCATTTTGATGAGATAATACAATTGATTGTGAAAAAATATGTTTTTGCCCTTTTTTTTTTCAAACAGTGAATAAAGAATGTGTTTTTAAATGATTCAGGAGAGAAGCAGCATTCATTCATTCATTCATTCATTCATTCATTCATTCAAACTTTTGGAGCACCCACTGTATCCCCAGCACAGCATAGGGATCTCAGTCAACAGGGCCTAGCAATGTTCCCTTTCTTAAGCTTCTTTCCATATATACAGTATTCTAGACCATTAGTCCATTTCAGGGAGTCAGAGAAAATAATTCTCTAGTACATGTCAATGTGATTATAAAGAATGATGAGTACACATGTTTTGCATCAATAAAACTACACATAGTACTCATGTATCCCCTGTGATGTGCTCTGCATCCCCTAAAATGCACACTTAGAAATTTAATGTCTACATGACAGTATCAAGAAGTTGAGCCCTTCCCCCCAAAGAATCACTGTCATCAAGAAATTAAAAGTGAGGGAGAAGCAACAGAGGGAAAAAAAATCCTTCTGCATTGTCAGTGGCAATGCAAACTAGTAGTACCCAAAAGTTACAGACCTTGTAGTGTAGTGAGACACAAAGACCCATGTGTGTAACAGCACAGTTCACAATAGCTCGATCTAAGAACCAGCCTGTATGTCCAACAACAGATGATGGATAAAGAAATGTGGTGTTTCTATACACCACGGAGTACTACTCGGCCATAGAGAAAGATAAACTTAAATTATTTATAGGAAAATAGATGCACCTCGAGATCATAATTAAGTGAAATAAATCAGACATAGCTTGAATATCACATGATTTCTCTTATATGAGAAACCCAAATGTTAAAATGCAAAACAAAAGGTAGATAACAGAAGTTAGGAGACAGATTTTTCTTAAATTGGAAGAGAATCAAGAGATGGAGGAGGAAGAGAGAGGTGGGAAAGGAATGAAAGAGAAATTAAGATCTGTTACGTACATGTTGTACCCACTCACAGGTAGAATGTAAACTTTATGTATGGCACATGTGTAGTAATGCAGATTAAAAATAAATAAAATGCAAATTAATGCCAAAGAAAGAGAGATGGCTAAGGGGAAGAGGCCCTTGATAAAGGGCTTGGGAGTGAGTTCCTCTCTCTTGCTCTCTTTCTGTAGGACAGAGAAGCAAGGAGCCTCCCCAGATTCCGTCTGCTATTTCCTTGATCCTGGACTTCTCAGTCTCCAAGACTAGGAGAAGGGCATTTCTTTTCTTTATAAATCACTGATAGCTCAGTGAACTAAACGCCTGCTTAGGCTAGTGCGGGGACCAGGGTTTTATCCCTAGCACCACAGCCTGCACTGGCCCTGCCTCCGGCAGTACTGAGCCAACCACCAAGACCAGGCATGGTGTCATGCGTCTGCAATCCCAGTGCTGGGGAGGCTGAAAACAGGAGGATCATTACAAGTTCAAGCTACATGCTGAGACCCTGTGCCAAATACGTCAAAAACATTTAAAAACACACAAAAAATTTACTGAGTCAATGGTATGCTGTTAAAGTGCACAAAATGGGCTAAGAAATCTTGTAATTCAATTAATACTTCCATATGGCCTTTATGTGAGACACGGTGATGCTCTTGACAATCACGCCTAGAAAGTGAATTTTATTTTCATACACCTTAATCAAGATGAGCCCTGTGAAACATGTCCATTCTTAACAATTTAGATCAGATTGTGAATCATTTTATGAGAATGCTGAGATTGAGTAGCTCCTGAAAGCATTGAGCTCAGGAAACAATTTTTAGAGCTAAAGAACCAATGAGATTAGCATAGGTTTTATAAAAGGAAACAATAAAAGAGTTTAAAGAACTCTAAGTGATAGGAGGAATATCTGGGTCTTACAGAAAACCTAACCCAGTTTCCCCTCTACTTACTTATTATACCTAGAAAAGGAATGAATTCCAGTGTTACAATCACTTAGTGGACATTGAAATTACACTTCTTAGAATAAAAATTGAACTGCAGATACTTGAAATGCTAAGTTTCTGAAGGTCAGGAAATAGTGATCTCCTCCCAAAAGACTCTGTATCGTTTTTTCTTTTTTTTGCTCCTGTCTGGTAAGCACTGATTTTATGACATGAGCGCTGGAATGCAGGTGCTCCTGGGGCTTTACCCACCTGAAGGCTGACCTGGGCTTGCTGAGCACACGCAGGGTTGTGGGTTTTGGAGGAGACCTTTCTAGTAGTTTAGTGTCCCACCTTGCCACTCCTCTGGTGCAAAGTCTCCCTGTGTTGAACCAGACTTTCGAAAGATCTAGCTTTGCATTCCTGGATCTGATTCTAGATCCAATTTTGTATTTCCTTACGCAGAATGTATTGGCAAATGGCAGCTTTCTGTGGCCGATGACTATGTCTGGCTTGTGTGCAGGTGTTACCTTACTACTAGAAAACACTGCGTCAGTGTAAATTTATATTTAAATATTTTATCTAAAAATATAGATTTTAAAAATATCTAAAGCTGATAATTTGCATTGACCTCATATTTATATTCTTTTGATTTTAACTATATTTTAGGACAACTATGTGAGAAAGAAGACAAATTCAATAAATTTTGCTACATGGGCAGTTCTTAACAAAGAAGTGTAAAGCAGGGTTAGCTAATTGGGGACACTGGTATATCATTTGTATCACTAGGAATCCTACATGGGCTATACCTGTGATTAGGCTAAGCCTCTGGATCCATCATATACACAGACTTTGCCTACATTTTTTAAATCCATATAAAGAGCATAATAGTGTGCCCTTCACAGAACTGTAAGGATTTTACCTGATATGTATATAAATATCTGTGTGCTTAGGATGCATTAAATATCAACAACGGACCAATAATGATGACAATGAAGAAGGATGATTATCTATATAAGATCTTTCTGTATCAGAAAAATGCCATTAAAAATTGCTCATTTTTTACTTTCTGTAAAATATGGCCTAAAGTCAAGATTATGTAAGGACTATTTAAGGGTCTCAAAGAGAAGAGTGTGGGAAGAAAAGAAGAGGGGAGGGCAAGGAAGGGAAGACAGAGGTACCTTTTGTCCTTCCCCTAGAGCCTCCATCCTGTCCTGCATAGTGGGGACCACAGGCCTGTCTTCCAGTGGGAAAGAGCTGGGGAGGAAGAGAGTTCCTTCCCCCTCACAGTGGTTTTCTTTTTCCAGGATAGTAGAAATATCATTAATCATAGCTTTATATTCATTGATTGCAAGTAGTGGTTGGAATCACTGTGATGAGAATTAGTGACAGGCTTGATGGTAAATTAACAGTAAGAAAGGCTGGCACACTTGTATTACATAACACTGCTGACCAGTGCTTAGTACAGTGTCTGGCATAGAGAAGACACTTGATAAATAGAGATTAAAAGAATGAATAGAGGGGCTTGGGAGATGACTCAGTAGAATAAGAGCTTCCCTCACAAACACAAGGGCCTGAGTTCAGTCCCCAGTTCCACCAAAAAACCCACAAAAGGATGAAGAGATGAACAATGCTATTACAAAATGAGATTTAAGTGTACCTATAATATATGAACAGTACTACTTGTATTTTTCTGTATTATATAAATGCTACATATCCATATACATTTTTATATCACACAAACAGACACACACACACACACACACACACACACACACACACACACACACACACACACATCTTTTCCCCCAAACAATTCACCCAGCAAGACTTGCAGAGTAGCCAATATTCTTCTCCCACTATAGAATCCATCACTTCCTATGTTATAATGACTGTATTTTTAAACCATTCTTGCATCTTTCCTCATAGACCGAGTTCCAGAAACTTATGTAGGTCTTTCACCTTATGTGAACTCGCAGTGATGTTGATAGAGGAATATATTCCCAATGACATCTGTTTCTAGTTTTTCTTTCCCTGAGTGGTAGCTGCCAATAAACTTTGCCTTGCCATTTAAACTTCCAATCAATTCCAATATAAATTCATCACCATAAAAATGTATCAGTACTGTACTACAAGATACCTATATGTTTGATTTTAATTGTGTTTTCAACCAGATGTTAGAAACTGAAAACAGTTTGATTCAGAAAAGGAAGTTCAAGATCATGATTCAGAAAAATGAATCTTTTTCTCTGCTTCCAGGTACTGATTACAAGGCTGAATTAATCACAAGAATGACTAGGATCTTTGCTTTTGGACAGAGCTATTTCAGAGAAAGACCAGAGAAGGATGCAATTCTATGCTCTTAATTGATTCTGCTCAGCACCAGAACAGCACCCTATGCCAAGAAGGGACCCAATGACTGTATGCTGAAAGAATTACATATGATTTCTAAATTTCTTTGCTTGTAATTTTAAAATACATTTTGGAGACCTGATCAAATCAGAAGCTTTAGAGCCAAAGTATTCTCTAATGCCAGCTCCTGTATTTTTAGGTAGTTTTCATAAAGAAGTTAATTATAAATAAACTCTACTATACCTTTAAGTATTTTAACAAGCAATTAAGCTTTTATTTGCTTGTTGGCTTTACCTGTCCATTAGCTGACTTTGGCTATAGGAGGCAGTATACATTTCACACTGTGCTGTTGTGTGCTTTGTGTGTTGCACAATGTTGCATTTGCTATTGTATTTTACCTGTGTGAATGTTTTTACTTTTAGGATTCTGCGTCTTCCTTTACTGAATACTGCATGGAATAAAATCAGATGTCATGTAGCAGTAGTTCAGAGAAAATGGGGACAGCCATAAGAAATCACCAAACAAAAAAGAAAGAAAAAAAAAAGAAACCACCTAACAGTTCTAATGTTCAGAATCATGCACTAAGCCATGTGTCTTATATCCAGCCACTGACGTTAGCGCTTTCTTAGTTAAATAAGAAATAAATAAAAAGGAATATATTCAAAATGCCTTGTGTACAACATGGCAACTACTGTTAACAACATACTGCAAGACCTGAACATTTTGAACAGTAGATTCTAAATGTTCTTAGAATTTAAAAAATGCAAAATATATGAAATATATAAACCCGTTATACATCAGATGTATACATTTAATTAGCATGACTTAGCCTCTCTATATTGTATACTATATATACAATTTTTATTTGTCACTTTAAAATAAAAAGAATCTAAACTTCTCCCAAGGGCAGGCATTTTTATTCACCACAGAGCATTCTAGAACTGAGTGACTCTTTATGTACAATATATTAGTTGAACATTTTTTGTTTTTCTTTGTAATGAGATTTTTTAAATTATATACATAATTTGTGATAATATTTTCTGTTAAAATTTCGAACAGTACAGGTAGGCAGGGAATATATGTTATAGCATCCTTCTCAGATTGCCTTGCTCCCCTCTCTTCTAAGGGAAGCTCTACAAATGGTTTTGCTTCTGTCTTTCCAGCATTTGACCAGTACAGTATGTCTACACATAACTACTCATGGACACATACCTGCAGCTGTTGCTCCCCTTCTCATAAATTGTATACTAGAGTCTATATTTTTTACTTGCTTTCTTATTCATTTAATCACACAACTAGGAAGGCTTTGGTTTTAAAAAAAATCTCAGGATATAGTTATTTTTTAAAAGTTCCATGATATGACTTGCTGTTTTAGTTACTTCCTTCCCTGTCAGAGGTCAGCGGTGTGCTTCTCATTTTTTTGACATGCCAACTGAACAATTTTCTGCGTTTTGTGCCTTCTTCTGAACAAGTTTGGGCACTGTATAAGATGGTTATGTACAAAAAGATCCTAGAGGAAATATAAGGTGTGCAGGTAATTGTAAACTTTGATTTTTACTGATAAAATGTCGTTACCTTTCAGAAGGGGGTTCCTACCTTATACTTCCACTGCCACCATTAGGAATTAGCTGTTCCTTAGTTGATATCTTCTCCGTGTACTATTTTATTCCTAACTGTCCTTCATACTGCACTGGAAGGAAAAGATTGGATTTAGTATTTCCAAACGAGGCTAGTCATTAGCTCAGTGGTAAAGTGTTTGCCTAGCTCATGTAAAGCATTTGGTTCAATCCACAGGTCCATAAAAGGGGGGCATGGGTAATATATCCACACTTCATCATGGATCAGCTTTCAGATGCAGTTTCTTGTCTTCTTCAGCAGCTCTTTCTCTGCTCATGTATCTCGTATACCAATAAAACAAGCCATGGTGGAATTTGGCAGCACAAAATATGGTTCTATTTAAGTCATATTAACTTATTTAAATACTACACATCTTAATAATAATTCAGTTAAAATGGAAATTTTGCTTTTGAGGTTAGACTTTGGGATGTCGGAACAATAAATATACACCAATACTACGCCAAAGTAAATGATCAAACTACACATGGCCCACAAAAACCTAAATTTAAGAATCAAAAACTGTACTGATGAGGTCTGGTGGCTTATGCTTCTAATCCCACAACTGTGTAGTCTGAGGCAGGAGGGCTGCAGTGAGTTTGAGGTCTTGGTGAAATGGTGAGCTTGAGGCCATCCTGGACTACATGAGGAGAGCTTGTTTCAACAAACAAAGAAGTGCTGATTAAGTTAAAAGAATAAAATACAACTTTAGTTGCTTAATTGTTTTAGCAGTAATTGTCACTTAAGCATTTTTTTCAACTTTGATAGGCTTTCTCTAGCTTTATTTTTGGGTACTGGGAATTGAACTCAGGACCTTATGCTTGCCAAGCAGATGCTGTGAAATACTACTTCAGTAAAAGAATAAAATTCTCTGTAAAAACATTAAGACCATAAAGAACAGCTGTATAATTATAGTTCCTTTAAAAATGATTTCCTATGGGCACAAATAATGGCAACTATAATAATGTTATACACTTAATTATCCACAAAAGATCCAGAAAGATAAACCCTACTATTATAATTTGTAACTGTTAAACACATTAACTATAAAATTAAGTGCTGATTTTAAAAAGCCTTAAAGATTATCTAAAAAGGGGCAGATATACCAAAAAGAAAAGAAGTTCAATAATCTGCTTTTTCTCAAAAAATTGCACAGTGAAACATTTCAAATGTATTTTACAAATTACATCAAACTTTAATATTCTCTAACAATCCAGAGTAAACTAAGAATCCACATCATATATATTTGATTTTATCATTAAATGTAATTATCTATCTTAAAGTTGTAACATAGAAAAATAATCAGATAATCATAAACTGAAATCACAGGAGCCAGCAGTCATTGTTCATTATAAGTAAAAATAAAAGG
>PVKA01035321.1:0-12755 GCA_004027165.1 Ctenomys sociabilis
CATCTTGCAGGTGATGGATTATTTTTTCCTGCATTCTCGTTGTTTTTAAGAGATCCTTTCTCAACTTTTTATTAGCTGCCCCAGCATTCAAGATCTGAAACTCTGTCTTTGCCTTCACTCAAATGGTTTTGTATACTTGTGATTGATATTTTTAGTTCTTCTATATCTCTTTGACTGTGTTTCATGTGTTCTATATCTTTTCTGTATTGCTCATTGAAGGAATCCATCATGTTTCTGATCTCCTCCATTTTTTTTTATCCATTTCTTCTAGTTATTAATTCTTTTTCTGCAGTGTTTCTTCCAAATTGGGTTTCTCTGTATATTTCTGGACTTGTTTCTGTATTTCAGATGCTATGATTTCAAAGCATTATTTTTTTTCAAAGAATTCTTTTTGATTTCAGAACTTATTTCTGCTTTAAGTTCCTCACGATCTTTCTGTTGTTGTCTCGTTCCTTCAGATGCTGTTAATTCATATGTTTCAGCTGGAATAGTGCTCTCTGCACTTGTTGTGGGTGAGCATTGTTTTTCTACCGAATGTCTCTGGAATTCATTCTTTATTTCAGATACTATGTATTCAGATATTTCTTTTTTAATTTGGGGAATTACTTCTCATTTTATTTCCTCTATACCTTTCTGGTGTTGTTCCTTTGCTGCTGTATCTGTTACTTCATTCGTTGCAGCTGAGCTAGTGTCCTCTACCCTTACTGGTGGATTCGAAGTCTGGGATTGTGTTTTTCCCCTTGTCTTTGTCATTTTGTATATCACTGACCTTTGACCTTTGGTGTAGAGCTTCGGTGCAGCTATAAACTTCGCTTGTTATGAGATTCAGGTGCCAGTCTATTAAGTTTGAGATTATCTTGGTATGCCTATCCTGGATCTAGCTGTTGTGTTCAGTTCCTTTTTGCTGTAGCTCCTGTGGTTCCCTTCTGTTGGTTCCCTGTTTAGGCGAGCACGAACCGAACTGGGATGCAGAGCAAGTTATGAAAATTCCCATTGTTTTGGCTGGCTTTGGGATGAGCATCCGGAAAATTGCCAGAGTCAGCCCTCATGTGTCAGGCAGGTCACTCTCTAGGTAGGCGGGCTTGGGCTTTGGTCGGTCTGCTTGGCTCCCAAAAGGATAGTGGATGATCTTATTCACCAGGTAGGCTGTACTGGTCAGCCAACCTGTTCTGGGTCCGGGTTTGCAGGCGGGTACCTGAGAAGGCTGGGAAAGTTTCCTCCGGTGCAGCGGGCTTAGAGCCCACACTCACACGCCAGGCTGCGCTGGGTTTTGTGCAGTTGGGTGGGACTGGGAATTGCTGAGAAATGTTCCTCTGGTGTGGCTGGCTTGGAGTTCTCAGTCCAGGCTGTCCTGTACTGGGTCTGGAGCCATGGGGTGGGACGGGCAATCGCTGGGAAATGTTTCTCTGGTGCGGTGGGCCTGGAGCTCTCACCAGGCCATGGGGGGTGGGGGGGGCAGGGAATTCCTGGGAAATGTCTCTCCGGCACGGCAGGTCTGCAGTTGTACATTCACTGAACTTTGATGCCTAGGGAGTCGGGGAAATTCCCACTCTGTCAGTGGGCTTTAGGGCAGGAGATCCAGGGAGGTTCTCCTGAGTGGGTCCTGAGGTTTCAGGCTTGTCACTGGCTTGGAGGGCTTGGGGGCGGGGATCCGGGTAACATGCGTGGGAAGAAGCCAAAGGCTCTCACCACACATTCACTGATCTGGTCGTGCAAATTCCCACTCACTGGGAGAGCTTGGGGCAGGATCCAGGAGGCCACTGGAGTCAGCCACTGTCTCACGCCGGTCTCTGGGGCTGGACAGCATGGACAGAAATGTATGGGGGAAACCCAATGCCCACCCAGAACAAGTAGCTATTAATTCTTTTACTGCAGAGTTTTTTCCAAATTGGATTTCCTCTATATATTTCCAGAATTGATTCTCTACTTTAGATGCTATGATTTCAAAAGTTCTTTTTTCATTTCAGAAATTATTTCTGTTCTGAGTTCCTCTTTACCTTTCTGCTGTTGTTTCTTTGCTTGTGATGCTGTTAATTCCTATGTTTCAGCTGGGATAGTGTTCTCTGCACTTGTTCTGGGTGGGCATTGGGTTTCCCTCATACATTTCTGGATTTGATTCTTTACTTCAGATGCTATGTATTCAAAAATTTCTTTTTTTATTTGAGGCATTAATTCTTGTCTGAGTTTCTCTATGCCTTTCTGCTGTTTCTTTGCTTCCGCCTCTGTTCATTCATTCATTTCTGCACTTACTGGTGGACTCGAGGCCTGAGATTGCTTTTTGATCTTTGTCTTTGTCACTTTGTATAGCACTGGCATCTGACCTTTGGTGTAGAGCTTTGGTGCAGTTACTACCTTAACATGTAATGAGATTCAGGTGCCAGTCTATTAAGTTTGAGAATATGCGGTTATGCCTGGCCTGTATCTAGCTGTTGTGCTCAGTTCTTTTTTCCTGCAGCTCTTCTGGTACAACTGTGAGCCTGTGTTTCCCATCTGTTCTGTCCCTGGTTCAGGGAGCACTGGGGAGCACAGAAGCTCTCCCACACACTCACAAGGCCGGGCGAAGGTGGTTTGGGTGTCAGGAGATTTGGAAAAAACCTTAGTGCTGTACAAACTTGGGGGCAGGGCTCCAGGTAGTTACCAAGCAAGTCGGTCTGGTGTGTCTCTGTACATTTTTTCTTAATTTCTTCTACATTTTTTCTTTCTTCTTCCAATTTTACATTGCATATATCTGGTAATATGAATAGCTGGTTGAAAGTCAACACTATGTATGACAACAAACACTGTGAAATTCATATTACTCTGTTAAGAGAAATTTTGTATCACTTGTAATTTTTGTTTTAATTCTTATTTGTAGTATCTTTAAAATATAATTTTTAGCTTTTAAAAATCTGTGGTAAATTATTTTTATTTATAATCATTCTATTTTTAATGTATTTTGTACACAGTCTACAGAAACTACTGTGTCTCACTACATAGATTGGACTCATAGTGATTCTCCATTTTCAGCCTCCCAGTGCTGAGATTACAGGCACTCGGCATCATGCTCAGTGTCAACAGCCATCTCAGTGCACCTTAGGGCTGGGGCCAGCGCACCACAACAAGGATCAGACCCTGACTGCTACACTCTGCCTAAGCAGGCGCTGTGGTCTGCTGAGCTATCTGGCTGACCCTTAATCACTGTATTTTACAATATAACACTAGAACCTTTCCTCCTGTCTAAGTATAACTTATTTATTTATATATTTATTTATTTATTTGTATTTTTTAGGGAAGTGTCTACAGGGTATTCTAAGTCTCACAATATACTGGAAACATAGTGATCCACCTGTTTAAAGCCTCCTGAGAGCTGGGATTACAGGTGTGTGCCACCACACATAGTCTCAGGTGCCATTGCACCATACTCTGGGGGTCAGGGCTGGCTCTGCAGGCTGGGAAACTGAATCCCCAGGCCCCGTGCCTGCTTTCAGGTGCTTTAATCTGCTGAGCTTTTGCTCACCCCTTGTACAATTTAGTAATTATTAATTAAACTTTCCATTTTTCTCTTTCCTTTCTGCATTCCCTGATATCTAATAGTCACTAGTTTATGCAAAACTTTAATAAGATCAAATTTTTTCAGTTAAATTTTTAAATGTTAAGGATGAATTATTTTTATGAAGTCGTCATTATTTTAGAGAGAGAGAGAGAGAGAGAGAGAGAACTGAAGTAACTTGGAACTACCAGTGCTTCTAGTCATTTTTAAAATTTTATATTATTTAATTTAGGGATAGACTACAGAATTTACCGACTTCCTAATAGCACATACATTTTAGCAGATGTATGAATAAATCTCAGATTCCTATTAAAATTCAGATTCCTGGGATAACCCTAGACATTTTGATTTATTAAATCTTGGGAGAGGACCAGGAACCTGAGATTTTAGCAGGAAAATAAAGAGATTATGGCATACATAGTCTACCTGTGTTTGGAAAACCACTTTGTTCTTTTTTCTATGTATTTTGTTCTCATTATTTGCTGATGCTGGAGAAGAGAAGAAACAATTGGAAATAACAAACAAGTATATTTTGCAGCTCATAAAGAGTTTCAGTAAAGATGTGATGAGGGACTTTTGCATTTTTTATCTATCCAGCTTTAGGGTCCCATGAAAAACAAGAGAATTTTTAAGATGTAGGATACCCCACATGGGAACAATGGATATTAGTGAATGTCCACAGCTCTATCAGGTTTTTACTGATGTGTTTATTGAAGCTTAACTTCATGGCAAGAGTTTCTGGTGTAGCCTGACAAGCAATTGAAATTTATAAAATCCAAACTTCATGAAATTGATGGCATGTGACCTGATCCTACACAGTACTAAGAGTCAAGAATAGGTCTGATCAAAATTACAAAAATAGATTTTTTGGGGTCAGTTTCTAGGCAGGAAGACCTCACCTGGAATTTCACAAATGTAGAGAACCAATCTGATCAAAAAATGCTAGGCCTCCCCACTTTCTCCCAGTTGCCTCACCAGTCCCTACAAAATGAGTTCAGTTAACTGATGAGTATTTTTCCCTTTTTGAGTTTGAAAAATATGCTGATGCCAGGCATTGTGGCACACGCTTATAATCTCTGCCTTGGGAGGAGGAGGCAGAAAGATTACCATGAGTGCAAGTCCAGCCCTGGGTCCATAGTGAGTTCAAGACCAGGTTGAACTACATAGAAAGATGCTGTCTCCAAAAACCAAAAGAAGTGAAAAGAAAAGAAAATGAGAGAGAAAAATATGCTGAAATAAAGAGAACTGGTAGCTACTCTCAGGATGTTCAACATGCAGCAGCTTTTCTAGCTCCCCAAATACTTTTAAAATGCTGATTGACTAGTTTTCTCTGATTTATCATCTCTCCCACCAGTCTTGAGGTCAGTCGCAAATAAGATCTAATAAAGAAAGACTCAGAAATAGCAGAATCAAACCCAATTTATGGCTGAGCCAAGGATGTGTTTTGCTTCTCGGCCCCTTTTGATGAGCATCAGAGACTTCTCATGAGAGTAGATAGTCTCTACCTACATATTTAGACAATAAGAAAACTGCATCTAAACCATCCAATAACTGCAGCCTTCATACATGAACCCTCTCTCACTCTCAGTTACACCCCTTGGGAGAAGCATAATTTATTGAAATTATTTGTTCTTGGAGGAAACCAAGCATAGAAAGACAAGAGACAGGTCATGGTAACATAGATAAATATATCTAATTATAGGCTTAGCTATTAACATTGCACAAACTGCTGCTTCTGCAAATGATCTGACAGCAAATGGCTGCCACTGGCCTAACTTGTCTATGGTAAGCAGGCCCCTGCCCTGACTCTCCCAACTGACTTTGTGGCCTGTGTCATCTTTATTTGTTTTTCTCATAAAAATGAGTGCTGATGCAGGCAGAAACCTATACCGCTAAAGCTTTTGGTGCTGCCTTGCCTGGGGGAGTTTCTGCAGCTGCATGGAGACCTCTTTGCCCTTTATTTGTTTATTAGCACAACTCACTTGTACCACAGCAAGTCTTTGTTCATGCCACAATTATCTGTGATGGTAAATGTGAAAGAAAATGTTATTAGTCTTCTTTCTGAATTTCAGTTTATAGCACTGGAACCAATGATGAAGTTTGCTCCTCTGTGCAAAACATCAAGGTTATCCAGAAAAGAAAACAAAAGATCTCAGTGATCAGGGCCTGGCACATGTGGTGCACATGAGCAGCATATAAAGGTTTTCATGAATGAAATGAATGCTCAGCTTCTGCTGAGTTTACATGGCAGAGAGGTTCTCTGAAAATATTTAGGGATAATTTTGGAAATACATATGTAATGCATGAAATGGGTTGGGAGTGGTATTACATATGTAAAAGGGATACTACTTAAATTTTGATGATGTCATCTTTGTGCCTGCTTCAGCTTCCTACCTTGATCTTTCTGGCTCAAGGTATTCATCTGAATAGAGAGATAGACAAGAGCTTGAAAAATATTATAGAAGTTGGTAAAGAGAAATCTAGAGATAATATTTAATTTCTTCCTCGCAAATTAGGATTCTACAACAAAATAATAATCTTTAAAACCATGTAAATATGAGAATTTGCAACATGACTTACACATTTGCTTCTTCATTTTTCATGTATCAATATCAATGCTTGAAGGCCTGAGACTGTAGTTTTTTCCGAGAAAGAGAGGATAGGTCTTCTGCTTTTGACAAGCAAGTCATAAGGCCTACAAGTTTAGGGCATAAAATCTCAGTCTAGGCCTGATACAACAGTAAGTATGCTATCTAAGAGATGATAACATTGATAACTCAGGAAACAGGTTACTTCCTAAGCATGACAAGGATATAACCACTTGGACCACAGCATCAGATAGAGTGGAATTCTTGAGCTAAACTTTCCAGAGTGCTGCCGGTGCCTACAGGTCATCAGTGTTCAGTTAATAACCAGTGAACTCACCTGTCAGTCTGCAATAGCAGGCAAAGTGGCCCTATGCCCAGGTCAGGGCTGAAACAGTGTAAGACACAGAGAGGGCTGCAGGTAACAGGAATCAAGGTCAGTCACTTTATCTGGGGAGCCCTCTGAGCCCTTTATAGAACCACAAAAGCCAAACTCATGTCCTAAATCAGCCAGAGTGCAGGAACCAGAAGCACCCATAAAGGACAGGAAGAGTCAGTCTACAGAGTAAAACACTGCACAAGACCAACAGCTTCTCTTCCTCTGGTGGTATGGATAGAAGTGGTATTCCTCCTTCTTAAACATTTGGACTCTACCCTAAGGAGAAAATCAGAAGGGTGAAGGCAGGAGAGCTATCTATGCAACTGAGTATTTCCCCCTGAAGCTTTGAACATTTGCTAAAGAGATGCACACATGCACACAATGGATCAGATTAAATTTAAACTGATGGGATATTTGTTAACAATATTCTGTCCTATTAGTGTCTAGAGGCTTTGAAAAAAAAATGCCAGGTCAGAGTTCTGCTAAAGTTTTTTGCTAAATAAAGCAGAATAAAAATTCAGAGGATTGTGCAAAAATAATGTGACTATATTGGGAACATGCTGAGGTATTCTCCTTTGCAGAAACTGAGTACCTAAGAATAACTTGTTTTTCTTAACTTTTTGTGATTTTTTCACTATTCACTTATTTATTTCAAAAGATTCATCACCATCTTTTCAAAGGAAAATAAAGTCCATATGTAGATATATTATTATTATTACTTTTGATACAGGGTTTCATTATGCAGTTCTGACTCATAGTGATCTTCCTGTATCAGCCTCCCTAGTACTGGAAATATAGGCATGCACCACCATGCTCGGTTCTGGGGCTGGCAACATGTGTCCAAGATTCTGGGCTGGCATGGCATGCAGTGCCTGGGATCCAACTTGAGCCCTTGCACTTGCTAGGTAGATGCTTATGTCACCAAGACTCATATATAAATAAAAATAAGCAATCTATAAATAATGTAAATTTAAATAACATAAAATGGTCTACCAAGCTGGACATGAGCCTGTAATCATTTACAATGACAGTGGGTTTTGTTCAGAAGAAGATTTGAGATAAAAGACCTGGGAAAGAGGCTCTACAGAATTCCATTTTTTTTTTTTTTTTCATGAAACAAGGGACTGAACTCAGGCCCTTGTGCTTGCCATGGACGTGCTTATTCCACTGAGCCATCTCCCCTGCCCTTCCACAATTCCTTAAGGATGACTTTGGGAGTGAATATGGAATATGTGAGGTGGTAATTACTTGCAGGTCTTTTACAGACAGCTCAGTATAGGGTGTTGAAACATTAGATTGACGTGTTTTTTTTTCTTCATTCCTCAGGGCATGATTTTGAAGATCCTGAATCATAGTTTTCAGAATCATGTCATGTAGTCACTTGGGAAGACTCAAAGGAACTTGAATTTGATTATTAGTGCCTGACCTTATTGCACTGATGTCATTAAGAAGAAAATAGATTTAGAATTAAAATTTTCACACACGGTAGCTATTATTGTGATCTTCAGAATTCTAATGTGGAAAATGATTCCTTAAGAAAAACATTTTGAGGCCCGGCCTATTCTCCTGCACTGAAAGATAGACAGCCAGCATGGAAAGCACCTGTGACTCAAAAACCAGCTTAGCAAGAGAAATCCAGGTGCTGGTCTGTCCCCCTACACATGGGGACCAGGCCACTATAGGATGACAACCACACTGTAGGACCCAGACTATGATGGCACATGATGGACAAGTCAGACTAGTAGGAGAAAAAAGTCTGAAATATGGGCTAATAGGTGGTAAGTTAGATGAACCAGTGCTGTGCTTAGGAACAAAGACACACAGAATGGAAATACATGATGTACTACCTTCTGTTTTGAATATAACTGTATTTTGTCTTACTTTTTATGTTTTCTTTTCCTTTTCTCAAATTTTATTCCTTTTTCCATCTTCCTTATTTTTATTGTTCTAATCCCATCTCCCAAACCCAGAGACCAAGTTCAGATAATCCTTCAAATACACTTTCATTTTTTTCCTACCTTCTTCTCTAGTTTCTCAAACCTCACATTACTATCCCTTGTCCTCTAACTTTGCTTCTGCTTCTTCTCCAGTTATTTTTTGCATTACACACAATTCTCCCTAAATTTCCACACCACAAAGTAAATGCACTCTAACAACAAGAACTATGATGGTCTAGAGTACAACAAAAAGGTTACCATAATTTGTGAATTTCTAAATTGTGCTTGATTCTACTGGAGGTGGGATATCATATCTGTTGTAATCAGTTGTTCTTCCTTGTATAACAACATTGGGAAGCTGTGGAATAATAATCACACCATAGTCCTACATCAAAAGACTAGGGACTAAACCGAACAGAAATCAACATGCCAGGGCCAGCAAGATAGCTCAGCAGACTAAAATGCTTGCATAGGCAAGCATAGGCAAGTTCAGGGACTTCAGTTTGTTCCCTGGTACCACATGGCATGCCATCTCTGTCCCCAGGGCATGCTGAGCCAGCCAGAGTCTGGTTTGGTGGTACACAGCTATAATCCCAGTGCTGAGGAGGCTGAAGACAGGAGGATTATTATGAGCCCAAGTTGCATAGTGAGACCCTGCAACAATCAAATACATTTAAAAAAGAAAGAAACCAACATGGCACTCTCAATTAATTGGGAAGGTAGAATGTTGGGACAGACACATGTCAAGAATGTCCTACACACAGATTTCCCTGAAGATGAGACTATTCCTAGGGAGGCCTTGATACTAGTGATATAGCTACCTACCACCAAAACTCACAAAGATCATCACAGACTATAAAGCAAAAATTTTCTGAAATAGGGAATGACAAGATGAAGAAGCAAAATGCAATCTCAGACCTTCAGCCCACCCAGAACAAGCCCAGGAGGCATTGACATAGAAGAAATTTTAAGGCACATGCCTAAAGTTTATGAAAATGATAGCAACTAAAATAAGCAAAGAACTCCAGGAGGCAATAGAAGAAATTGGGTCAGAAATAATTCAGGAAGTAAAAATGAAATGACAACCATTGTGAAAGAATTGCTGAGTATCTCTAAAGAAGACATAGATAAAAATAAGATAGAACATAGGAAAATGATGGAAACCTTGCATGAAGAATATTGAAAATACCTATCATTTTGGTCTTCAGAATGTATACTGCATCTAACATCATGTCAATTATTGCTATCTTCTCTTTAAAGTAAATGTTTGTAAAAAGAAAGTGATAAAAGAAAACAAGAGACAAGGAAAAAATGTTATAGGATTATTCTGCTTCAATGTCACATATGGTTTGATTTCTAAATTTCTGTGTAAAATGTGTAATTGTTTTTTTCACATTCTATAAGGATTTAAAGTTTAGAATATCTATGGTTGTTGGAAAAATATCAGTTCCATGTTATATCTAAGGTATTTGATATTCAGACAGGTAGTGATAACTGCCTCTGTTACAGGGTAATATCACTGAGCTTCTCTTCTGGATGGTTAACAACTAAAGTCTGCAGTCCAAAATTAGAGAAATAGAGGTGATATAAGGATAGCCAATATTTTGACCCTAGCGCTTCAAGGTCAGTGAGGACTCAGGGCATAAGACAACCTGTGCTGTGACGTCCTGTAACTCAGTGGTGTCCCAAATTTTCTATTCGAAAGGTTATGGAGTTACATAGGAAAGTGATTGATGATGTATAGCATGCCTAAGGAAAGTTACCTAGAGAGAAAAAAATCTCTCAGGCTTTCACAGAAAGCAGAATGGTCAAGCATGTAACCCATCCAGATGGCTGACACTGGCAAAAGATCTAAAAGCTGCTCTACATGGTTTCAGGGTAAATGCTGAGGGGATTTGACTGACCTTGTCAGATAAATGTTACATTTTTGGTTACATAGGTCTTGCTTTCATTTGGTCTTAACTATCCAGCAGAAAAGTATAACCACAAGGTATAAAAAGTAAAGCTATATTAATATGCTGACCTGTAAAGGGCTCAATTCAACTACTTCTGACAATTGCCAGTTCTGCTGATAATCCACAACTATTATGGACTGTTGGACGATGGATATTTTACTGAGTTCAAATACCTATAACATTTGAACTGGCATCAAGTATGCATAGGTCCTTTAAAGACTTCTCCAAATACAGTTTTTTTTGACAGCAATGGAACACACATGTCTGACAAAGCAAAAAATTGGATATAAATAAAAGACATTTTGTAGTGAAAAAAAAATGTATATACAAAATAGTATAGATATACTGTTACTTTCTTTTAGTTCAATGAGAAGAAAGATTTATACTAATATTGTTTAGACAAGAGATCATGTCTGTACTTTGTACTGTGAATAACTACTATGAAGACAATATGTAATATATTAATAATTGTAACTACCCTACTAACCCATTTTGAAACTCTCTCATTCCTATTCATTTCTCATTAAAATTAATAAAGAATTTATTTTAAAAAAGGATTAAATTGCATGTAAAAGGTTCCAAGTGCTATCCAGAAAATTAAAAATTCCATTGAAAGCTGGAAAAACTGCTTGAATAAAACAGAAGAGATTTTTCAGACCCTGAAGACAGGATTACATGAGCAACCATGAAAGGAAAAATCTCTTAAAAATAACAAGGAGCTAGTAAATAATTATTCACTTCCTGCAAAATGATGTAAAGAAAAGCAGTATAAGACTGATAGGTTTCACTGTAAAAAGAGGAGTGAACAGAAATGATGTTAAACAACAACAGCAACAAAAAGATGTTCATAGAAGTAATGGCAGAAAATTTCCCAAGCACAGGAAAAGAATATGACACAGTTAAGCAAGGCATATAGAACTCCAATTAGCCATAATCAAAATAAATCTACATCCAGAGATATAATAATTACAATTCCCAAAATTCAGCACAAGCACAGAATATTAAAGCTGTTAGAAAAAAGAAACAGATTGCCTATAAAGGAAAGATCATCAGAATCATGGCAGACTTCTCAACACAGACCATCAATGTAAGAAGAGATTGGAGTGAAATATTTAAAGTTACGAAAGTAAACAACTTGCCACCTGTAAAACTATCCTTCAAAATCAGTAGATAAATAAGACACTTCTACGACAAAGAAAAACTGAAGGAGTTCATGACTACAAATTAACCTACAAAGAGTACTGAAAGATATTCTAGAAAGAGAATAAAAATATATCTTATATTATATATATAAATAATATATATTTTATATTATTTATAAAAATAACCACAATTCCATGAACAGCAACAGAAAGAAACTACCACGTCGAATAAGCAGTTAAACAGAGGAGGGAGGTAGAGAACCAACAGCGGGAAAATAAAATCACACACACACACACACACACACACACACACACACATATATCAACTATAGTCATCAATATAAAGAGCCTCAGTTTACCAATCAAAAGAAATAGACTGACAGAGTTGATGGAGAAATGAAAACCAACAGTATATTGTATGCATGAAACACATTTAACTTTAAAGAAAATTTATAGACTGAAAGTCAGATGGTAGTAAGAAACACTCCATGTGATAGGAACCTTGAGAAAAGCTGTGGTAGCTATTCTATTTGCAGACAATGTGAACTTCAAACTAAGAATGATCAAAACTCACTACATATTTGTTACAGGAAAAGTTCTATAGGAAGAGATAAAAATTGTAAATATATATGCTCCAAACGTGGGAGCATACAGCCATGAAAGACAAGTATTAACAGACATGAAAGATCAAATAAGCAACAACACAATTGTGACAGTGGACTTTAATACCCTATTATTGTAAAGAGATAGATAAACTAGATGGAAAAATCAATAAAGAAATAACAGAACTGAGCCCAACTTCTGAACAAAAGGATTTAATAGACTTGCACAGTGTTCCTCCCAACATCAGAATACACATTCTTCTCAACTGCACATGGAATGTTCTCTACTATAGACCATTTACTAGCCCATAGAACATGCTTAAATAAATGCTAAATAAATGAAATTATCCCATGCATATTATCTTACTATAGTGCAATCAAATTGGAAATTAATGGCAAAGGCAATCACAAAAATTCCATAAAAACATGAAAATTAAATTAACACTCTCTTGAACAGCCTATATGTCACATATTAAATTAAAGAATAAATTAAACAGCATCTACAATCAAACAACAATAAAAATGAAACTTAGTAGAAACCTCTGGTATGCAATGAAAGCAGTTCACAGACAGAAATTTATAGTCCTGAATTCTCACTTCAAAATAATAAAAGGAGCACAAATAAA
>PVKA01035322.1:0-22714 GCA_004027165.1 Ctenomys sociabilis
CTGTCTCTGTTCCTCTGTCTCTGTCTCTGTCCCTGTCTCTGTCTCTGACTGTCTCTGTTCCTCTGTCTCTGTCCCTGTCCCTGTCTCTGTCTCTCTCTCTCTCTCTTTCTCTCTCTCACCCCGCCCTCCTGCCTGTGATGTACTGTGCACTCATGTACCCTGCATGCTTGGGTGGGGCTTAGCTTCTAGAGCTCTGGGTCTCTTCATTTCCTGCTGTTCTCTATTCAGGATCATCACAAAGTATTACTCTAGAAACCACTTTAATGCCTGAAATCACACCAAGCTTGTTTTTGTCATTTTGAGCTTATCTTTCCATTATTATTCTGTTCACTGCTTGGTCATCAAGAAATACAGCTATAGGAGGTGAGCTGCGGTTGAAGCCAAGGGACACCCATGCAGGGAACCACAGAATAGCCCTGTCCTACTTTGTGTAAGAGACAATATCCATGGCAAAAAAGTTTCAAAAGACAAAGCTTCAAGATGGTCAGACCTGACGCCAATGATATAGTTCAGTGGACTAAGCACCTGCTTAGGCAAGTGCAAGGACCAGGGTTCGATCCTTAGTACTGCGTGCTGTGCCAGCCCCACCCCTGGGCACTCTGAGCTGGAGATTGAGTCTGGGTATGGTGGAGCATGCCTATAATTCCAGTGCTGGGGAGGCTGAGACAGGAGGATCACTATGAGGATCACTATGTAGTGAGACCCTGTACCGAATACATAAAAATAGTAATAATAATAAAATGAAAAAAAAAAAAAAGATGGTTGGACCTGACTGAATCACAAGAACAAAGGACTATGCAAGTTGTGGAGAACTGACATCCACGGCTCCCTGACACACCCAGCTCTGTTGCTTCCCGATGGGAACTTAATGGAATACTTGACCTTGCTGAGATTTCCTCATCTGTAAATGGAGCAAAAGTTAGCTACGTCTTCCAGCTTTGGGAGGCCCTCACTGACATAACGGTTTTTGTAACAAGGGATACATAACCATCTTCGATGGGTCTTTTGTTGTTGCTGTTGTTATGTAGCATTGCTGTACTGGGATGTAACCCAGGTTACAGCATGAGAAGCTGACTTATTATGCTGTCTCCCCTGAGAAATGGTTCACCTAGAGGGTACTGAGGAATAGAGGAGATTGCTGCTCTGACCACCACACCCCTCTTTCTTGTCCCCAGGCAGAAACCTTTGGAAGTTCAGAGTGAAACACACCTCTTCTTGTGCTTCCTTTAGCTCACTCCACTTCAGCTGCTGGACTTTGTGCTGCCAGGCAAGGGATCTAACCCTTGCCTGTAACCCAGGCTGTCACACGTGCTGGACAAGTGCTCTGCCACTGAGATGCATCTCCAGCCCTCATGTTTTGTTGTTTGCTTTTTTTTTTTTTTAAAGAGAAAATGAAGTTTAAGGCTATCATGGTATTTGAAACCTCAGGGATAGGAGTGGAGCTAATTCTTGCAAGTGAATTGGAATCAGACTCTGAGGCCACGAGGACCGTAGCGGAGCCCACCCCTGTGCTTCGAGATGCTCCACTCTGCCAGCTGCATACCAGCCTTCTCTGTTTGACAGCCCACAAACATGAAAGACTCACTGGTCAACAGGAGTTTGAGTCTTGCATCTTCTCAGTTCAGTTGAACAAGCGGTTGAACCTGGAGCTTCTGACCTGGATTCCAAGTGTTTTCTGATGCAGATCTTTCCTTCTGTGCGAGTAAGAGGTATATTTCTGTAGCCAACAATGAAGGCCAAGGGCTGGAGCCCTGCTGGACTGCCTGGAAACTCAGCCACATGGATGGAGCTGCCAAGGAGCTGTTCTCAGAAAAGTGGAGAGCAAGCTCCAACAAAGGCTTGGATGGAGCCACAGGGACCCTGGACAGGCAAGGCGATGAGTCAAGATACAGGTGCTGAGAGCTGGCTTTGGGACAGTGACTGCCTTTGGTCAGCCTTGGTCCTTGCTCCTTGGAGATGAGTAATCTCCAAACTTGCATGACAGTGTCTTAGCTCAATGATCAGAATGCAAGGGAGAAGTAGAACTCATTAGTTCTTTCGTGACAAAGTGCCTAGTATATATCAGGGAAAGGGAGTAGAGCAGAGGGGAAAAAGGAGACAAATTTCTCTGTTCTCATGTTAGTTGTAAAAGAGTGGTACAGTAACAAAAACTCAAATACATGAGACAAGGGACTTTAGATAAAAATTAAGCAGAAAGATAGAAAGGATGCTCTAGGGATGGAAATGATGGTCACAGTGTGACCAATAAAAAGTGATATTTGAATAATTACATGAAGAAAACGAAGGAGTAAGCTCTATTCTTTCTATGAAAGAAGACCATTCTAGATAGAAGGAACAGCAAGCAACAGAATTCTAAGGTAGAAGGGCAGCACAAAGTCCAGTAGCTGAAGTGGAGTGAGCTAAAGGAAGCACAAGAAGAGGTGTGTTTCACTCTGAACTTCCAAAGGTTTCTGCCTGGGGACAAGAAAGAGGGCTGTGGTGGTCAGAGCAGCAATCTCCTCTATTCCTCAGTACCCTCTAGGTGAACCATTTCTCAGGGGAGACAGCATAATAAGTCAGCTTCTCATGCTACAGAAGAACAACCGGACACTGCAGGCTGAACTGAGAGCTGGAGGTGCAGTGCACGGATTTGCTAGTGCAGCCCTCGCCTCCAGGTGCCGATTTTTATCCTGAAACACTTGTTGGTAGCAGAGCCAGGATTCTGTGAAGAATGGACATTGCTAGGCAGTGTGACACACAGCTTTAATCCCTGCATTCTGGGAGGCTAAGGCTGGAAGACTATAAGGTCAATCCTAACCTGGGCTGCTTAGTCATTTAACAAGGCTCTGTCTCAACATAAAAAAAAGGGACAGAAGTGCAGCTCAGTGCGAAGGCCTAGAGCTCAATCCCCCATATTTGTTTAAAAAAAATGCTCTTTTGCACATGGCTGAGCCAGTGAAAAGGGAGAAAATAGAAAGGTAGGATTGGATGAAATAAATCTGGTAATCATTTTAAAAGATGCCAATATAATACTTTTTAGTGCCTTTAGCTCCACACACTAATCAGGAGATGGCGAAGGCAGTATAGGACTAGAGAAGGACGTCCTGCTTATATGATTGTGTTCCACGTCCCTTTCATAATGATCACCAGCTGATAGAGGGTCCAGAGGAAATGCAGAGGGAGAGCCAGGGCCGTGCAAGAGAAGACCCCCTTCCCAGGACGTCGGTACTGATCTCAAGCTCATACTGATGCATGCTCCTTGAAGCTGTCATTTGTGTAGTGCAAGGGGAGGATCTGGTGCAAAACGCAGCTTGCTTCTTGTCTGTAGATAGTTATGGATGAGAAAGAACATGTAGCTTTTTAGTGAGGAGCTCAGAAGTTAAGCATCTGTGAAACATCTGGGCAGAATAAAAGCAGAAAATGTAATTTAGACAGAGGAAATAAAATACAAAGAGAAAACACAGCAAATCCAATCCTCCTGTAGCAGGTGGTCCGTAAAAGTAGAGGGGGCAGAATAAGCCTCTTAACTGACCTCGATTAGTAATAACATCTCCTCCTTTAATAACTGATTCTGATCATAGGAAGAGGGGACTTCTCTCTGGGGCTTGGAATGGAAGGTGTATCAAAGGAAAAAAATTATAACGAGTAAGTTCATCTACCTTTATATCCATGTGACAAAATATATAAACACATACTAAAATATTGAACATGAAGAATGAAATTATGGCAGAGGAAGTAGGGTATTTTCCACACAGCTTTTGTATATATTTATACTTTGGTATACTGACCCAACCTAATTGTGATATAGTTTATTATAACATGTTTTCTTGGGCATCATTGATTCCTTAAAATAAGGATTTGGGGGTTTTGTATGACAGAAGACATGGTATCACAAGGCAGACCATTATGGGCCTGCCTCTTTGTCTTTCTGTGTGTCTGTCTGTCTGGTAAGCAATACAGACATGTGGCACAAAATTCAAACACGGTATATTTTTTATCCTAAGCTATTCGCTTTCTAACATTTTCCTCGGAGGCAGACGATGTATACGTCCTTCTGCTTAAGGGAGTCACACGTGACATTCTCACATGCTTTTCTCACTTAACAAAATGAGATGTGGAGCTGTATGGTAGGAGATAGGCCTCCCTTTTCCATGAAGGCTGTACAGTGGCCCATTGTATGTTTGTTTCTTAGCATACTTGACCACTTTTCTTTATTTTTTTCTGTATTTTAGGGAAGGGTCAACAGGGTGTTCAGGGTCTCACTATAAACTGGCCTTGCAGCGATTCTTCTGTTTACAGCATCCAAGAGCCGGGATTGCAGGTACACACCACCTCGCCCAGTCCCGACGGCCACCTCAGCGTACCCCAGGGGGTGGGGCCAGCAGGGCAGGCCGGAAGACCGCTTTTCTAATGGTGGATATTTTGGTTATTTCCAGACTTTCATCACTACAAGCAAGACTCTGCTTCTGGGTTTCAAACTTTTAGCAAAAGCAGCCAACTTGGAAACTACTCAGTTTGCCGACAGATGATCTCTCCAGCAGCGCCGGAGATGTGCGGTGACGATTTGTGACTCAGCCTGACTTGACAGCGAGGAGAAAGCGCTGTCTTTTCTACCACCAATTATGAAGTAAAGCAGGATCATGCGGGCAAAAGCGAAATACAGACTTGAAAATCAGCAATCGCTCTTTTATCCACCTTAGCAGGGTAAGACTAGAGTGTGTAAGAGCATCCACATTAGATTTAAGAGACACTTCTGATATATTTACTTACGCGTAAGCCTACACATTAATTATAAGACACGGAACCGTGATAGCTTATACTATATCACGAATTTCAAATTGACTGCGCTGCTAACTATATGAGGTTCACAGTCAGCACTGTCACAGGAGAAGCACGTGAGGCTTTGAAGACGGGAGCGAACCAGCAGCTATTATGAATGGAGGGTCACGGGCCATTACCAACCCGGGCAGCAGCAGAGACGAGTAACACGTGCCAGGGGCCCGCGTTTGCCCCTGCGGTGCTGCTGATCCCCGCAATGCACAGCTGCTGCCTGAGCCACTACTGCATGGCCTTCTTTGACCCTCCCCTGGGCTCCTCCCTTACACCCTACTCTGCGGTCTAGGTATGTGTGGCTTCTTGGGTTTGCCTGCATCAGATACTCATGGCCCATCAGGGCTTCAATGAAGCACCTTGGTAACACTTTCTGTTCCTCTGACTCTCGCCTCCAGGCTTTGCCTAGCTCCTCCCAAGCTCATTCCTTGACATTTCGTCATTTCCCTAATCAAAATCTTTGATGTTTTTCCTGAACCCCAAAGTAAAGTAGAAGCAAGGACCCACCACTCACCTCCTGCCTGGGGCACTTGGTCCATTGCTAGACTCTGGGTGGTGAAAGATGGATGTGAAACTCAGAGCGAAATAAGAAGAGGACAGTGGCTTCCCACATGCTTCTAACCAGGCGGGACAAAAGGAGCAGCTTAAATTATCATCTAAGACATGTGGATGAGACAGCCATGAAATCTTTTCTGGAAGCTATCAGAAAAAAGTATAAGTTCTCATCTTGAGATGATTTATTTGCTGTCCTGCTTCAAATCAAAAGGACAAAAACATGAGCCTGAGAATTTTTGCAGCACTGATATCACTCCATAGCCACATATCACTCAGAAACGCCACTCTGAGTCAGCTCACTCACGCCAGCCTATTGTTCTTTCACTGTGGTTGGCCGTGACCTGTCTGGGAGGCTACAACTGTACTCCAGTTTGTCGCCCACATGTGCAGGGCACCCGCAGCAGCCCCTCCTGAGTCCGAGCAGTATCCTCCCCCCGCAGGTGACTGATCACAATCCCCTTGCACTTTTATGGAGAGCGATCTTATCTCCTTATAGACTATTACATGTCAGAATCAAAGTGGTAAAGTTTTATATTTTACATATTACAAAATCTTTTATTTATCTTTTTATTTGGTATGGATCTCATTCCTCAGCTTGGACTCACAGTGATCCTCCTGTTTTCAGCCTCTCCAGCCTTGGGATTTCAGGTGTGCACCACAACGCCCAGACTCAGTGGCCAGCACGGCATGTGGTGCCGGGGGTTGAACCTGGTCCTTCCATTCGCTAGGCAGGTGCCCAGATCACTGAGCTGTGTCCCCAAACCCAAAGAGATATATTTTAAATAAGACTTTACCAGGCTAAATCCTTGAGGTTAAACTTGGCTGTTGGCCTCTCTCAGGGTTAGTTTTCTTTCACCTGAGATTTGATTTACCCATTCTGTTTTGGAATTGTGATCTATCTATCTATCTATCTATCTATCTATCTATCTATCTATCTATCTATCTATCATCACTACATATATATATCACTACATATATATCACTATATATATATGCTATTTTAACCATTACATTACATTATTGTGCCTACACTGACAATAGCTTATCTCTTTTTCTTTATTAAAGTATATCATTAATTACTCACTGAGAAACAATTCCCCAACCTCCCACCCTACCTTAAGCCCAGGAACCTGCTGTAAGTGGAGCCACATGGAACTGGTCCTTGTATGTCAGCATTATTTACTAAGATATTTGGAGGCTACCATATGTTTAATCTCCCTACTAAAATTGCATATAAGTCTCTTCTTCCCCATGCTTTTGGGAATCTATTTATGTCTTCATTTAATCTCAGTTTTTTAATTAGCATTTGTGGAAAAGGAAATGGATCCAAAACAAACAGCCTTATTCAAAGGTGATGTTTTGAAAATACAAAATGATCAAGAAATAAATTCAGCAACATAATGATATTTTTTAAAAGGATAAATATTCTTAGAAACAATTACTATTCAGATGAACTATTATAGAAGTTCTGCCATCTTTATACTGAGGTAGTTGAGGTCAAACAGCTACTGATATGAATGTTATTTCTAGGCTGTCAAGCTCTTGACTCTCTTATAATGGTCTAAAGTATTTAAACATATTCAGTCTTTCAATATAGGAGAAAGAGATAACATGTCCACGGATCTTCAATGTAGGATTAATCCTTTTTGACATTTCTCTTCCGTGTTTAGGAGGATAGTTGGATTTATTGTGCCTACACTGACAATAGCTTATCTCTTTTCCTTTTATTCCTGAAGGGAAATGTCATAACAAGGATGCAGAGTTAACTAGAATATGCACATTATAGGTCTATTTTAATTCTGAGAAAGAAAAGAGGCTTCCCTTACAGTCAGAACAAACTGACATTGTTTAAAGAAAAGGTGAGGCCTAAATATACTCTTGTTTGCCCTGTCTCAGCATTTTCTATTCCTTCCTGTGCAAGTAAATCACCCCAGAGAAGACGCAGAGCAGCAGGGAAGCAGACACTACCCCTCTGGGTTAGAAGACTGCAAACATAACTTTACCATTTATGCTACAAAAATATCAAACTCAAAACTGTATAATCTATAGTTTTCTATCTATGATTTACTCATCCATCTGGTCACCCATGACTTTGCCCAGGTTGCAGTAGCTATTATCTGCTCTGTCCAATCTGGTAGGCACACAGGACACTGTCATGTAAGTTAAATAAATCTAATTTAAAAACTCAGTTGCTGACTTCTGCTACTTTCAAGCGATCCGTGGCCAGGTGCTGTAAGTGGCCACCACATTGGACAGCAGAAAGGATGGGCTACATCTGTCATTGCACCAAGTTCTATTGGAGAGCACAGATGTGAATTAGAAAAATGTATGCCAAAAACTCTTTCATTAAAGAAGCTTGAAATTCAGTTAATAGAGCTGCACACTTATAAAGAAAATAAGGGGTCTGTGAGATAGCTGGGCAAGCCAAGCACCTGCTCTGGCAAGCGTAGGGAGCAACGTTCCATCCCGGGTCCCCCGTGCCGTGTTGGCCCCGCCCCCACAGCGTGCTAAGCGGTCGCAGAGTGCAGGCAGGGTGCCGCATGCCTGGAATAGCAGGGGTTGAGAAGACAGCAGGCTCATTGCAAGTCTGAGCTGCCTAGCGAGACCCTGTGCCAAACATACGAATAATTAAAAAATTAAAAAGGAGTGGAATGTTTATTTAACTCATAATGTATGAGAGAAATAAGATAGAAGCAGCTGCCCTTCTGTCACGCTGTAGGTGACGGGTACTGCTACACGACAGTACAATGGCAAGCAGAAACACCAAAGCAGAGTCAGGATTTGGAAGCAGGTTTATGTTGATGGGCGGCGACTGGGATCATACCCAGAGTATCAGGCATGGTCTGTGGTGGTCTAGGACTTACATGAGACAAGCAAGCAGGAAGCATGAGGCAGAGCAGCTTGGCCATTGGGGACTTGTTTGCAGTATGCATCACAGTGACCAGCTGTTTCTAGGAGACTGAAACAACTGGAACTGGAATTGGAACAGGAACTTTTTCTTGGGCAACTAGCAAACTGAAGTATAATGACGTGGGGGGATTTTCTGTTATATTTACCCCCTCTTCCAGTTTCTGTAGATAATCTTTGCTGGGTGAGAATATTACATGTGCTTTTGAGCCCTAGGTCCAGCTAGATGTAGTAGCGTTAGGGTTGTCAGTGATCCTAGGATGGGTCCTAGCTAAGCTCCCCAAGATGGTCTGATTACAGTTTTCCCCTAAGTTGTTTTTAGGAAGAGACATAATTCAGGCCTGTCATTTCTGTAACATTACTCTGGCAAGGGAGTGAGGGAGTTAATCTGATTTAGGAGAGTGTCCAAAGTGTCTTGAATGTTCACTGAATCTTGGTCAAGTATTTGATTGTTCTTTTCTCTTGGAGAAACTTCCCATAGTCTAAGGTTAAAAAAAAAAATACAGCTAGTGGGGGTGCGGAAACAAGGACTGGAGTAAGCAGCAGCTAGGCCAATTAACAAGACCCATAGCTAGCATGGGGTTGGAGAAGTAAGAACTGGGTGAGCAGCCTGAAAAGGCGCAAAATCAAAGGGGAACAGGCGTGAAGCAATCTTATAAGCAATGTCCTCAGGCCTTAGCCATGTGTGGACTGGCCAGCGTCCAGAATGACCAGAGCAGGGCTTTGAGTGCATCTTCTCTTTAAAATGTCCTCAGAGGAGCTATCCAGGTAAGTTTTCAGTGGCTCTAAGGCTGGATTTTTCAAACTTGTAGAGATAGTTCATATATACCTCTAGGGCTATAGGTATGCACAGGAATGCCTACAGATATAGTTGGTCTTTTAACTAGTTACAAGCTATTTCTACAGTGTTATGTTGTGTTTTTGTGTAACCTATATGTCTTCATATAGGGAGCATTTACTCTAATGCATGGGGTCAGGGCCAGCGACACAGACAGTGGGGCCTGCGCTGGCTGCAGGGGTACTGGTACCAGTGCTGTGGCTGGAGCTTGCAGAACACACGGTGGAAATGGATCTGGATGTAATTTTCCAGGAATAAAAGGTGAAATTTTTCCAGCTGGGGTTGTTTCAGTCAGTTAGATCCCTGGAGGAGCTTAGGTCTATGGACCAGGTTATTTTGCATCATTGCTGGCAGGTTTCCAAATAACAGCAGGAAGCAGTTTGTTGTACAGATCATCCCTACAGGAGAGTTTTGGCCAAACTAGTTTTGTTCAAGGTGAGCACAGCATGTCTTACCTATCACCTTTCATTCCTAACAAAGCTACTTCTATCCTTCAGTAGAGCACGCTCAGCATTTGTCAGGGGGTCCACTTTTTTGGAACAGTTCGTCCCAGTACACCATGTGGTACCGGACAGTTAGGTCTTGGTCTAAGGCGAGCTTATCAGTTTTCTTGATCAGAAGGACGGTAGCTGTCAGAGGGACCATGATGGAAGGGAAAGAGAAACCTCAGAGAAAAGCTGCTGGTAACTTGGCCAAATTTGTTGTTAAAGCTTCCCCTAAAATAGTAGGTGAGTCCTTAAGCCATTGTGGCAACAGAGTTCAAGTGAGCCGGCCCTTTGTCTTGGTATCTTCCCAGTTGAAAGCACTTGTAGGAGCAACTTTCTAGCATAGGAAAGCATCTTTTAAAACTAGAGCAGTTCAAAAGGGGTGTAGGGGTGTACACCTTGGAATGTAAGATCCATTTCCACCGTGTGTTCTGCAAGCTCCAGCCACAGCACTGGTACCAGTACCGCTGTTGATGACACAAGAGATCTTGCACAAGATGTTTGTCTATCAGGCTGATGTGCGGCTGCCTCTTTTGTGCTTCCTTTGACACCTGGTAGCAGTGGAGGGGACACAGTGAAGTGGCATGATGACCAGGCTCAGAGATGAGTCCTTGTTCTATACCTCTGGGAAAAGTTTTCAGAATTTCAGGATTGCGGTTATCTGTCTCAGGTAGCTGTAGGTGTCATTTTTCTCTCAGGTAACAATCAAAGTTGAACAGTCAGGGCTAAATGAGAAGGAGGTTGACTGGTCTGGTACAAAGGAGATGTTGTTTTTGCCTGGCAGAAGGAGTAAAAGGCAAGAATCCCAGTTGCCCCAGCAATGGTGACCTTTTGACAGAGAACTTTGGAAGGCAGACAGCTCTGTTTCCTTATCTACCAGGAAAGTCTCAGGTTTGTCCCTGACTTTTGCAGTGACAACGGCCGGCTCTTGGGGTCTAGTTTGATAGAACATGGTCTGTCCTATCTGTTCAGGCCCAACAGGAAGCAACACATTTGTCAGGGCTGATGGTACAATTTTTCGGCAGTCAGAATGTGGAACTTGGAAGACATTTTTGACCATCATCTCAGGTGGGGGTGAGATGATGCTGTCTAACTGGAACAGGCATAGCCAGGAAGCGGAAGGCATTGGGGGCTCTGTGTCTGAATGCAGGCCATGGCTAGCTAGAACAGTTCAAGTGCATGGAAGTAAATGAGCGGGAGCAGAGGATGAAACTGCTGGCGGCAACTGTGGCCGCCGCTGAGGGCACCAGCACAGAACTCTCAGGAAGGGTGTGTCTCTTCCATTTTGTTTTTCTTTGAGATACAAGGAGTAGTTTCATCTTTAATTCCATAAAACCCTTCTCCCCTTGTCAGGGACTGTGGGTTTTAAAGAATTAGGTCCCTTTCTATCTTCCTGTGGTGTATGCTGAACATAACATACTTGAACACGCTGACCACACAGAGTGGGTGCCCCTGGACACCACTGAGATGTCTGTCTGGAATTTAGGTGTGACTTAGATAAGGAGGCTGGGAGGCCTCCTTTTTGCCATATTTTGATTGCCATGGAACTTCAAGTGAGGGCCAAATCAACACCCTTACCAGTGATTCCCTGTCTTGCTACACAGGCAGACAGACAGACAGACAGACAGACAGACAGACAGACAGACAGACAGACAGATAGACTGCATCCTCCTCTCTTCATGGTCCAATGTTAGCCACTCAAGTGGCTAGCCAAAAATCCTCCTGCAGACCTCTGGGGGGTTAAGAAATCACAAGTGCACACCTTCCCACCAGGGTCTGAAGAAGTCTTTTCTCCATCTACAAAGGCCACAACCAGTGACCAAGGAGGTCAGCACTGTGAGTCTTTCTGGATGATACACCAAAGGAAATGGCACACATAAACACCAAAACGACACCCAGGGTTTGGGGGTAGATTTCTTAAGTTGATGGGCACTGATTGGGATCATTCCCAAATTATTAGGCCTAGGGTGGTCTAGGACTTATATAAGCAAGCAGAAAGCACAGAGGCAGAATGGCTTGTCCATTGGGGATTGGTTTTCATAATATGCATCATAGTGACCAGGTGTGAGTCACAGTGACCAGCCAATTCTAAGAGACAAAAGCCACCAGAACTGAAGCAGGACCTGTTTCTAGGGCAACTAAGAAATGAAAGTCTACTGGTGATGGGGCAGAGGGTGAATTTTCTGTTACAACAGAACAAAAATAACATGAGTGTCTGAACTCCTAGATTTCCACCACCTTTCTCACTCCCTAAGTGTGCATGGTAGTACTGACTTTCACCAGCTCTGAATGTCTTGGCATGCAGATTTACAAGAATGGGGCAACACAAACAACTGGAGAGAAACAAGAGGGGTAGGGGTAAGAAGGCAGCATTGTAACTACTTGAAGGTGGAGAGGAGTTAGTTTGAAGGTAAGAAAAGAAAGGTCTGAATGGCCCAAGGGGGTATCTCAGTGCTAAGGCCTTTGCTTGGCACATGTGAGACCCTCGCTCCTGATAAGCAGCTATGGTAAGGGAAGCATAAGGAAAAATAAGGGGTGTTTGCAAAGGGCTTGTTTATTTCTTCCAGGTACAGAATAACGTGAGTTCAACCTTAAGCTATCACAAAATCAGTCTTTTATTGGATGGTATACTTTGATCATCAGACTTTTCTGAAATAGTACTGTGTAAGCCATGGATTTTAAAAAGTTATGCTATTATTACTGTTATCAATATACTACTTATCTGTAAGGTAGGACACCCTTCTTCTCCTCTTTTTACCCTTCATTCAATTTCTCCTCAGTTTTTGCAACCCCTGTTCTAGTCTGCTCTACCAGTGTGACTAGTACATTATCATTCTTGTTTTACTAATGTGCAGGTTGAAAGTCAGAGGACAGCCCAGCGGCATACACCTATGAAGCAGCAAAATCAGATTTGAACATAAATGTCTGCGAGTCTAATGTTCCTGCTTTCAATTGCTCTGACTTCAGGCCTCAGTGCAAAATGGGTCAGATAGTTATGTGATAAACTGTGCAGAAAACTTTACAGTCACAAGGGCTTTTAAGCCCAAAGGAACATTGATTTTTGTTAGCTAAGTAACTATTGTATGCTGAAAGGAGCAAAATATAAGCTGGCCTAGGTAGGCTGTAGCATTTAGATGGGAGGAAGACTAAGTAATAATCTTTCTCTGGGGAGAAAGAATAAAGAGGGAAGGGACAACAGGGAGGGCTTCTGGCAACAACAGAAGCCTCGTGGCTTCACAGTGACATTCTGGATGCAAGGTCAAATTAAAGTGGTTGCCTCTGCCTCTGTCTCTGTCTCTCTGCCTCTCTGTCACACACACACACACACACACACACACACGCATGCACACACACACACACAATTTGACAACTTTGCCTTTAATTAAAGAGCACTTAAGACAGTGGTTGCTGAATTTGGGGCTACAGCTCAGTGATACAGCATTTGCCTAGCACGCACTAGGCTTATGTTAAATCTTTGCTACCACCAAAAGAAAAAGTGTTTGAAACAATACTCAAATTTTAGCCTAATCATGAATGTCACAGTCTTCTTGGGGAACCCCCTTCCGGGTGTAGTACGTAGTGAGGTTGCCTTCAAATCCTTTTTCAGTAAAATACTGTATGATGCAATGGTTAGTCGTATGTCTCATGACAGGGCCCAGAAGCCTCGGAGTTTTTAAAATTAATTTTATTGAGAAAAAATTGCAATGAGACAGTTTCAAAACAGGTTGGTAGGGCAGTTACAACAATTAATACATTGCATATTGTTGTCTTTGTAGTAGTCATTCATAGCACAGGATGCAGACATGATATCCTGTCCAAACTCTATTAGTACAAATTTTTCTTCTTACTGCATTAAGAGAAAGTAGCTATATATCTATCCTATTTTTCTATATACAGATACAAAATGGTCCTTCATTTATATCTCCTTTATTTAGTTTTGTCAGAGATAGGTATTCCATTGCCATGCAAATATTGAAGATGCATGAATTCAGCAACATATTCTAATATAGTCCAGTAGTCCACAATAGTAGTGGGTTATCCACAGGACTGGCGATGTCTGAAGCTGTTGACTTGAGCCTTCTACAGCTGAACATACTAACATGGCTTCACTTTTCATACTTTGTTTCCACACTTTTTTGCTAGATGGTTAAGACCAAGAGAAAGCAAGACCTATATAACAAGAAATTAACTTTTGTATCTGATAAGGTCAGTCAAGTCCTCTCAGGACTTATCTCAAAACTGTACCACACTTTGTAGATCCTTTGTCAGTGTCAGCCATGTGGATGAGTCATGACCACTGTTTGACCAATTTGCTCTCTGTGAAAGCCTGAATATTTTCTCTCCATGTGACTCTCCTTAGGCACACTCTACATTATTTATTACATTCCTCTGTGGCTCCATAATCTCCTTTATCTGAAAATTTGTGACACGACTGAGTTGAATAATGTTACAGTATAGGTTCTCCTATATACGGAGTCCTCACTGACCTTGAAAGGCTAGGGCTAAAATGTTGGCTGGCCTTTGCAGCCCTTCTTTTTCTCTGATTTTCTATCTGAAAACTTAGGTTGTTAACCCTCCAGAAGAGAAGTTTTTTATTACCCTACAACATATGCAGTTGGGTTTAACCTCACTGTCTGTCTGAATATCACACATCTTAGGCATAAGATGGAACTTGTATTTTTCATCAAGTATTGATATGTCAAACTCTAAGTCTCTATAGAATATGGACAAAACTGAAAAATATTTTAAAAATATGAATAAACAATTACATATTTTTACACAGAAATTTAGAAATCTAACCATATACATCATGGACAGTTCAGTGACATTTTTTTCTTGTCTCTTTTTTCATTTATTACTCTTTTTTTCTAAAAAAAATTTATTCAAGAGACAATGTGGCAATAACTGGTATGTCATGACCAGCAGTATGTTTTTAGAAGGCCCGAATGACAGGCATTCCAAGCGTGACCCCACTATTACTCATTGCTATCTTCAGCGCAGTCACTCAGTTCACAGGTACCAGCATATATAGTGAGTCAGGGTGAGAATCCCACAGCCTGCTGACAGTTCTCAGGATCATTGCCTTGCCCATCTTGTATGTGTAAATTTATGGCTTTGCCCTTGTCATGTTTCCTAGCTTTCCTCCTTGCTGTCTCTTCATTGTCTAATCCTCAAATTCTTGCTTTCCTTTTAATTGTATTATATTTTTCTATTTATATTTCTTCTTTTGAGTTCTTATACCAGGGAGACTATATGATATTTATACCTCTGGGTCTGGTTTATTTCACTTATGAGTATATCTTCAAGTGACACCACTTAAATATGAAGGCTTTGAGTATATCATTCTTTATAGCTTAGTAATACTCCATCATATAAAAATACTTCATCTTTTTCATCCATTCCTCAGGTGACAAGAATCTTGGTTGTTTTCAAGATTTGGCTATCAGAAATTGTGCTGTTATAAACATAGGTACACATATATCACTATGATATGATGTTTTCAGTTCTTTTGGGAAAATTCCCAGTAGGGGGATAGCTGGCTTGAATGGGATTTCCAGTCCTAGTTTTTTAAGGAATCTCCACACTGATTTCCGTAATGGTTGCACTAGTCTACATTCCCATCAGCAGTGGAGAAGGGCTCCCTTTTCCCCTGAGCCTCTCCAACATTTGTTGTTAGTTGATTTTTTAATAATAGCCATTCTTTCTGGGGTGAGATGGAATGCATGGCTATGTCTTTTTTTTTTTTTTCCTTTTTGTGGAACTGGGTATTGAACTCAGGCCCTTGCACTTGCCAGGCAAGCGCTTATTCTGCTGAGCCATCTCCCCAGCCCTGAGACCTCAGGTTTTGATTAAGCATCATTCGAGGCACCACTGTGAGCATGTTTCCCCATGAGACTGCCACTTGAATTAGTGGACTTTGAATAAAGTCAATTGGTCACCCCAGTGCAAGTTGGTCTTAAATGTGTTAGTTAGCTGTCACTGTGATAAAATGTCTGACAAAAACAACTTGAAAGAAGTTGCAGTTATTTCCACCCATTATTTCGGAGTTTCCAGCGCAAGGCATTGCTGTGGGCCTGTGGGGGCACAGTGCATTATGGCAGAGGTGCAGGCCGATGAAACCTGTTTACCTCATGGTGGCCAAGAAGGCACAGGAGAGGAAACATGAGGGCCTAAGTACCCTCCTTAAGACACAGCTCCAGTGGCCTGATTTCTTTCCAGGAGGCCTACATGATCAGCATTCCACCACGTGTCAATAGTGCCATAGGTCGCAGACCAAGGCTGCCACACATGGCTTTTGGGAGACACTCCAAATCCAAGTTATAGCGCCCTCCAACCTGTTGGAGCCCTGAATAGCCCAAGAAATCCAAACCCTCTGTTTCGTTTTACACTAAGATGCTAGTCTCTGCCTTCTGACTGTATTTCATCAGTTCTTCTGACTGGGACAGATCTGTATACAATGGCTTTCTAGGTGGCTGACTGTAGATATTGAGATTTTTGTTTCCATAATGATATCAGCCAGTTTCTTATAGTAAATTGTGTGCATGCATGCGTGCGTATGTGTGTGTGTGTGTGTGTGTGTGTGTGTGTGTGTGTGTGTGTGTCTTTTCTGTGTTCTGTTGGTCTTGTTTCTTTGGAGAACCTTGAGTAGTATTTATGACCTATGAGGACTGATTATGATCAAACCTGAATTGTAAAATTTAACTCTATCTACATTATCTCCTTTTGCAGCTGCTTAGGATATGAAATCAGACCAAAATATAGGTCTGCTCCATCAGATCTTTAGTTCCAGTCTGGAACTGAGAAGATACCTGTAAATCTGGATTAACAAGAAGATCAAGGATTGAGTCCAAGTAGTATTCTGTGGCCAAAGACTTAAAGGTCTCCCTAGGCTTTTAGGAGCTTACCATCAAGACGTTATTTTACACAAACACCCTGGGCTTGGGTAGTGATAAAATAGGAAAAAAGTAAAGTAATACACAAGAGAAAGAGCAAGATTTATGACCAGACTTTGGCTGAGAACATTTGATTCAGGAGCCTAACTGGTATTACTCTGAAAAATCATCCCAGTAGATTTCCATCAAAATGGCCAACTATTAGTTATTCAGCTAAATAGGACACAATATATTCCACTCAACCAAAATCTGGGGTAAGCCCTGTCCCAGCAAGAGTATGGCTTAATTATGGATTTCTTTAATTCATAATTGTCTTTAAGTTAGAAGAAATTCCCTTTGCCACTTGAACACCTAGCTCTAGGGTCTACACCTGGAGAGATTTGAACAAATACTTTGGAGACATCCTCACTTCCACAATGTGCTAAATTTAATTCTTTAGAAAGACAGCATAAATTTATATTTAATACTTAGTGATTTGAAAATGTACCCATGGTTGAGAAGCTGCTTTCTAGACCTTTCATAATAATAATCCACCAAGAACCAAGACATCCTTGAATTGGCCCACAAATTTTGAGAATTCAATATTTTGTTGAAATAAAGCAGGACTCACACACTCCTGTCTCTTATCCTGCCTTCTTTGTGTGAACTTTGGAACATATTTAGGGGTCTACCTCATATTTCTTCCATGTTTCTTTAGTCCTTGTGGCCTCTTTATCTTTGCTATATAAGGTATGGATGTCCAACCATGCCCTGTGAAATTATATGGATTCTAAGTAAAAATGCCTAATCCTAAATCCCACTTAATAAGCCCTACTGCATTATAATAAAACGTGCAGGTGATTTTAATGTATTGGATCCAATTGAGATGAATGCCCTGACACCAGGACCTTTGATATATAGAGGGGATAGTAAATTCTGTTCCATCTTTCATTCCTAGGAAGTGCTATCATTAGTTCTCTACTATAAATCCCACCGAATCATGTTAGTTCTTAAGAAAAATTTTATGGAACGTGTCCTCAGAGTCAAAGTGTACACATGTGTGTAGAGAGGAGAGAGACAGACAATATGAATGAACCCAGTTGTCTCTGCAGTTGGCCAGACAACTGCTTGCTAGGGGAGTGGATGGAAAGGAGATACATTGGAATGCCAAAGCTCAGGCCTCAATTATGTACTCAATGCTTAACAGCTGAACGCAGGGGCTATGCACATGCCACTCATATTTCATGAGACTCTATTTTCCACTTGATTTAACTTGGATCTCTTCTAGTTCATATTGGATGGAATCTCTTTCTTTTATGGTTTAGGGAGTCAAGGTCATGTTCCTGCAGCTGGGACTGAGCTGTTTGACTATTTGAGCAAGACACATTGAAGGGATGATCGGTCTCAAATGAATTTCTTGAGCTCAAACTGCTTTTTTATATCATTATTATTAGTTAAGAGAGGAGTCTGTTGGGATTAAGAGTAGAGGCCCAGAGAAACTTAAGTTGAGATGCTTGTTATCTTATACGCTGTCACACAGGTCACCACCGCTCGGTACGGCATGCATGCTGTTCAGGCTGCATTGAATTTAACATACTGGTTTAGGAATTAGATAAGTTCTGTCTGACATCCACTTCTACAAAGGTTAAGCTTTGACTGTTGATGAGTTATTACTATCACTGTTCTCTTCTGTAGAACAAAGGTAGTACAAGAACCTATCTTACATAGATGTTGTGATGATTATACGGTAGTTAGTATTGCATTTAATACCCAGAAGTGCCCCAGATATGGTATTATTATGAACATTATTATTATCCTAGTGTATATTATATACATCAGCAACTGTTGATCCAGATTGAATCTGGAATTTCCTTAGGGACTGCAATTTAATCTCATTTAACTATGCAAGGTATTCTCATAAAACTCTTTGAGGTACATTAAGGTGAAGAACTTAGATATTCTACTCTTAAAAATATCAACTAGGCATATATGTATATATATATATTATTCAGGAATATATATAAATTCCTGATAAATGCTGGACAAAAGCACAAGCTGGAGTAGTCAGGAGTAATTCCTAGGAATCCCAGAGTACAAAATTCAAGTCCTAACATGAGAGGACTCACGCTGGGTATATATTGGCCTGAAGAAACCTGCTGGCAAAGGTTACTCATCGTGATCATTTTTGAGCCATGCTAACTGCGTATTACTGTCCTTAACCTGCCGTGACAGCTCCAGCTAGGCACTCAATGGAACGCCGGAGCTCAAAGGCAAAGGGTTTGAATCCCCGATGCCAGGTTATTCTTGGCAGTCATGGCCACTGGCCCTGATGGAGCCATGAGTTCTGCCCTCTTTATTTGGGGGTGCACCCAAGTGAGATTTCCTGTATGTGCAGAAGTGCCAAAATGAGGATCTCACCTGGACATACGGATGGGGCTGCCTGTGGATAATAAAGGGCTTGAAGGGGTCCCTGTGTTTTGCAAATGATCTCCTTTAAATGACAGAATTCTTCATAAGACATATAAAGTCTTTCATTCTGCTTGACAAGTTGTATTAGAGTATAAGCGGGAGCCCCCATTTTTCAACATACTTGCTGCTCTGAGCAGCCATTTACTGTCTCCCTCACACCCACATATTCAGTGGCCTCTGTTGCTTGCCTCCAACAAGTCCCAGGTTTTTGAACATTATTCTAAAATCACCATAATACATGATTTTTTAAATACATGATTTCTAAGCTATAGTCAGCTCCTGGTTTGTTTGGTAGCAGTAACCAGCTGTGGCTTGTGATGAAAGGGAGACTGTTCTACAATGGGAAGGAAGTCTGTGAGTGAAGCCACAGCTCCAAATGGGAGCCTAGGATTGAAGCAGAGAACAGTCCAAGGTATAAGGAAGTGCAAAGTACAGTGTGAGTGGCAGATTGTTTCTGAGTTGTTATGAACAAGCACTTAGCTCCCAAGAGGCAATGCTTGCCATTCAGTCTTTGTGTGGATTGTTATCTTGCCTTCAGTGACCAGTTATACCTTTCCTTCCAACTTGGCAAGATATTTATGCTGTGCAGTTTCCAGTGTGGGCCCAGTAAAGAAGCCTGGAACATAGTCAGAGAGCGCCAGATAAAGCCAAGTTTTCATCAGCAGAAGTCCAAGTAAAACCCAAAAAGTCTATGTGTTTTGAATCATTATTTACACCTATGAAGTATGTACACAAGAGTATTTTATAAACTTGTAGTACTTACTCCCTACCCTGGGGTCTATAAGATAGGTCTAACCCTTAACCAGTAATTCTCCATGTCTGACCTTTAGTAAGTTCAGGTCTTAGAGAAATGGGTGGTCTAGACAGAAATGGGGAAAACACACTTAACTGAAATTGCATTAATCAAACACACTGATGCTCTCTATGATCCAAAATCTGCTTTTCTGTGCCTGGGAGAAAAAGACACCTATAAAAGAATAGGGAAGCCATTGGGAATGAGTTTGGAAGCAATGCCATTTTAGAATTGGTTTTCTAAACCCAAACACCTGACTATTGCCTTTATTTTTCCTCTCCTCCTGGGCATGCCTTGCAAAGTGGCTGTCAAAGGAAATCTGGGCTGCTGTATGCTAGTCAAATAAAAACAGGGAAGCAATAGGAAAATCTCTGTAGAGGCAGAAAGTGCTGTTTCTTATCAATAAACTACCATGCCTTACAGCCATTGCAGCTCCTGAGACAAAAGATGACACCTAACTTAGAGGCAGGGGTGACTTACACCCAGTCCTCAACTCCACGTAGGGCCAGCTTTCTTCATGGATCTAGAAGAACAGTCCACAGCCACAAGGTAAAAGTGCTGCTACCTGATTAGTGAAGAAAGAGAGGTCATGGAGGAGGCTTTTTCACATTCTTAAACATAACTTACTTTAAAAAAAAGTGTTTTTAAACAAAACCCAACTAAGAAACTACATCATGCCAGCAAGTCTAGCTCTGCTGTCCAAGAATCCATGTCCACGAGTCCCCACCTGTCTCTGCCCTGTCTTCCTGGGGAGTAGAGGGTGTGAGGGAGCCGGTGTGGCGCCCACCCTCATATGCTGCTACTGAGATGTACAGGCCCCCGGCATCTGCTCCTGCTGCCTGCCCGAAATAGAATGTCTCATTGTGATGGATTAATCCTTTGGCTCCGATCCTGCCCGGGTCACCAGCTCAGCCTGCACAGTGTGGGGAAGGGAGGGCCACAAGGGGCACTTAACTCATTCAGCACATTCCCTCCGTTCTGCAGAAGGGCCTGGCCAGCTGCTCAGCCCTGGTGGGGAAACAGAGAAGGGCCTGGCAGGTGGTTGGAGGGCCTCGAACAAGGGGATCATTTGCTTCCTTTTAAGTGGCTCATGGGCCGCCATGGGCAGGGAACCAAGTTAAAGATCATTCCTTTCTCTGATCTCCTGCAGCATGGAATTTCTACTTTTCACTTAACCTTTCTGAATTTTAATTTCCTCATCTGTCAAATAGCGATAATAATTTTACTTACCTCATAGTACTATTATTATGGCCAAATGAATTAATACACACAAAGTGGTTAAAACTTCAGAAAAGGACAAATTTGTATAATTCTACTTATATTAGGTACAGAGAGAGGTCAAACTCATGGAGACAGAGGAAAGTAGAATGGTGACTTCCAGGCCCTGGGCAGACGGAAAGAGGAAGGAGGGATGTTTAATTAGTAAAGAGTCAGAGTTTCAGACTGTGATAAAATGTTCTGTGTTGCATAGATGCACAACAGTGAGAGTGCACTTAATCCGTCCCAATGTTCACTTCAAAATATTTAAGATGTTAAATTTTGTTGTGTATATTTTACCACAACAACACACACACACACACACACACACATTGTGCCTGGTGTACAGAAGGTGTGATGTAAGTGTTGGCTATCATTTATTATTATTTGCTTGGGATGTTATTTCCTTCATTTTATAAATGTCTATGTATATGTATCTTTTCTTTAAAAAACCCTCTTATTTGCATTTCTATCACTGTCAACACCTGCTCATAGGCAGCTCCAGTTCATCTACATAAGTGAGTACGCACGACCAGGAAATGGAATATTCCAGAGGAAATCTTATCACATTTAACCTCCTGGTTTACAGTGGATGAGCCCGGGAGGACACTAGCAAGGCCACAGCACCGGCTCTGTCATTTTTTTCTCAGTGGGTTGCTTTGAACTCTGGGAATGGGTAAGGCCACTGCACCAGAGCTCACATTCTGAGTCCAGGGGCATCCTATGTTTGGAGGAGCTTTTGAAGACTGAGTCTGAACAGCAGGCGGCCGAGAGCCCAGGCTGGCTTTCGTGTAGCCTGGGGCCTCCACACAACATCTCTCACAGTTTCCCAGACAGCCCTCCGAGAACCCCGCTCCGGAGGGAGCAACAGGGCTGTGAATGCTTCGGCCCTCTCGGCCCTCTTTCAGTGGTCAACCTGTCTCTTTGCCTTACCAACCTGGATCCTCCCATCCAGAAGGAGAAGGGGAGATGGAGAATTCTGTATTTTTCAACAAATATTCCAAACGTAGCTGTTATGAATCTCAAGAGACACTGTAGAAACATCAGGGGAATTACATGAAGGCATTCTCTAGAAAGGCCTAGAAATGAGTGAGTGCACCCTGTCCGCAAGAAGAAGCCTAGGGAACAGTGGGAGCTGCGTGTGTGTACCGAAGCTCTGGAGTCTTGTGCAGTAAGCATGAGGGTATATTTATGCAGAATGTTTTCATGAGCTCATTGGGGCTCCATCAGAAAGCAACAGTTCGCCCTTGTGGGAGACAAAAGTTAATTTCCAGGGACCTTAAACAACCTTTGGCCTTGGCTCGAAGATTGGAGAAAGAGGAGTTGGGTGACACTGGGCAACAGAATTGAAAAACCACGGGCAGATGATTAAGGTGGTGGCTGAAAAGGGCAGTTGAGAACAGATGAGCCAAAAGCTTGAAGATTAGGAGAGAGCCTCCAATCCCGTTGGTAAGGTTAAGGAGATAAAACACACATTTCGGCTCTGGCTCTAACCATCCCCTGCTCTGAATGATTTCTGTTTTGAACAGGCCTCCCATTTCACACACTTTGGTTTCTCCTGTGGGTTTGTATAAATTCTCAGTTAGCTGCAGATCACAGATAAGTCACTATGTACAAGGGGCTGTACCCTTTGGGCCACCTTGGGAAAGCACATTCTGCTGAGGAGGCCCAAAGGAAGTCGGTGACAAGTCAGTTCTTTGTCAGTCAAAGGCTCCCATTTGAAGACTCC